>CAEFZY010000004.1:0-12377 GCA_903066815.1 Brachyrhaphis roseni
GGAGTTGATAGTCGTTTTCTGTTAGATGTCCTGATTCTAAAGAGGTATGGCATGGGTATGTTGGCATTGTTTTTGGCCGAGTTATGTTTTTTCATAAAAAAAAATTATGCAAATCGCTCGGGCGGGTGGAGGTTAAGTGGTTTTAATTAAAGACCTTAGTAGTCCTTAGTGTTTCGGGATTTCTTTTGTTAATATATATGTTTTGAAATATGCTGTCACATTCATGCAGGAGTGGTCTTACTGTGCTTGGTTTCCCGGGTGAACAACACTCCCCCTGTGTGATAGACTACACAGCAAAATCATTGTTGATTGATGTGTCCCCCCCCCCCCTCCCCCCGTGACCAAGGTAACATCAAAATGTACCAAAATGCATTTCAATAAAATTATTACCATTTACTGACAATTAAGTGATAGAGTTGGGAAGTGAAAACTCTTTAAAAATTATTATGAGACCTGAGACTGGTTGGTCAATTAACAGTGATTAAGATAAATACCTCATGCAACTGCTGTTCTGAGTGCTAGTGTTGCAAGCTTTCTGCCATCTTGCTGCTGACATCAGTATTACAGTTCAGCATAATCCACTGTGGATTATCACTGGGCTAAATGCTCCCATGATTGCAAGGAATTTTCCTCCTGTGGTTTTAATGAGAATCACAGCAGTACAGTCCTGACTGTTGTCATTTCGCTCAGTCAAACCAAGTACATTTCCGTCAAGACAGTCCAATTTTAAGTGTGTGTGTGTGTCTTCTATTGTATCCATTTTCTATTGTCTTGTATTCACTTTCTGTTATAAACTGGAATTAAGATCAGGAATGAAGGTGAATATTTGCATATAAATGGTGTTATGAGTGATCTAAAAAAAAGAATAAAGCATATTTTAAACTTTTCAGGGGATTATTTAAAAGCACTAATGTAAAACAAATGCCTATGAAAAGGTAAGGGGAAGTCTTTGTGGTTCATTATGTGTTTCATAAGAGTCCTCATTTTCTATAAATAATTCATCCTCAGCCTGATCCAAATTAATTGCGTGATAGTCAAGTAAACAAAGGACATATTTCATTTGTGGTGCTGTATGAAAATAAAATGGGCTACAAGTTACTGGAAAAAGCAAATTAAGTTATTGGTAAATTATGATTTATTGGTTTCATTATGTCATATGGATCTGGGAAGTAGAGGTGAGTGTATTGCAGTGCCTCATGAATTCAGACATTGCAAAATGTTTTGCTTTACAAATGAAGAATTTCAAACAGGCCAGTAATTATCACATAACATGAACACTTCCTCATCCCAGCTACTGTATTTTAGTTATTAGAAATTTGGAGGAACCATGAGATGTCTCTTCACTACCTAAATTTAAAATCATGTGTATTGCATAGGATAACGCAGAACAAAAGTATTGGAGCTCATCCAACTTGTTAGCCAAAGATCTCACATTGCCCATCATAATTTATGGGCAATGTGAGATGATTGATGGGCGAGATGGTTTGAACTTCCTCCTTCTCTCTTTCATCTCTGCTCCAGCTCTGCAAGTAATCTGGGATTTGCGACTTCAGTTGAGCTATTATTTTATCTTTTGCAATGTTGATCAGCTGCTCCTGGTTGTGAACCACCATGTTTTTATGTCTATGTATCATAACAAATGACCAAAAGCGAAAAAATCCTTCTAACTGCACAGCATCCTAAATTAGAGAGAACAATTGACCAAAAAATGCACATTTCTGCCAGAAACAGAGGAACTCAAAAAAAGACCAACTTCAACATGCTGCTACCTTGAGTGGCGCAATTCTAGGATTAAGTGATGATGAAAGAATGTTTTCATGTCCGTCAAATAAGGCGGTTCTGGTACTTTTTCATGTTTTATTTATTCTGGGGTCATTCTCACGCAACTGAATAATTTATGATTTTTATCTTTCATGTTGCGTAAGCGCCTTCCCTTCCTGTAATTTTATACTTCGTAGCATTCACACTTCCATATTGGTCTGCCCTTCACACTTGTTCTTTAAGTATGTCACAGTATTAACTCAGACCAAGTCTTTGTCTCCTTCTGAGGTTTTGTGTTTGTGAATGTGTAGAGTGTTTATATGCGCCTTGGTTAGAGATGGTGGCAGTTGTGCATGTGTGTTTATGTAAGACATGCATGTCTCTGTGTTTCTGTGTTGGTGCACGTTTGTGCTTGCAAACCTCCGTGTGCCAGACTGGCCCCAGGGTCCTGAGCCATCATGCTTTATGAGGTATGGCAAGGTGAGAGCAAAACATCTGCTCTCCAAAAGAAAAGAAAAAAAAATGCTGGTCTGGGACTCATTCTGGGTTGTGGCAGTGAAAACATGCACTCACTCACTGAAATTGAACAGAAAAATAACAAAAAATATCTAGTTGACTCAAACAACTGATACCTAAGAAATGAATGCCTCGAGTTTTGCTACACTCCCAGCAAATCTCCGTGCTTTTGAACCCCTATCTTATCTTCAAATACTTATACATATTTATGCCCCCAAACATATATTTCAAGAATCCAAGTGCCTTTTTCAGAAGCAGGTTAAGCTCTCCAATGTTTCCTCCCTAAGACCTTCTTCTCAGGTGATTTCCTTTTTTCCTTTTCTTTTCTGGTATTTCCCTCATGTCAAGGGCATTGGAACAATCCCTTAGTACCTGCCATTGTACCCACCGCCTCCCCATCCCTCCTCTTTTCTCTTCCTGCTTTCCCTCCTGTCTTCATAGAACACCCCGGAGAGGAAAACTGCCATGTAAGGTCTAGTGGAGAAAGGATAGACACGGAGAACGTTCAGACTACCTCTGACATCAGAATCAGTGAACCTGCCCACATCTATTCTGTCCAACCTTGTCTTTTAGACTTGCTCTCTGCATGTCAAACGAGTGTGTGTATTTTCGTCTATCTTTTTATGCAGAAGTTGTTTGACAAAGTAACTTTTTGTTTTTTTCTGAAGAAAGCTGCAGGAACATAAGTCCAAATGGTGAGGGTTGCTTTTGACATACCGGTGCATCTCAATGAATTGGAATATTATTAAAACCATTTCAGTACTCTAAATAAAAATTTAAACTCACTTCTAGTTGATACACTAATATGTATTAAGCTTCAAATGAAGAATTGTTTGTCCATATTTTGTAAATCTCCCGCAAAATCGTTTATGAACTTAGCTTCAAAATCCTACCGAAGTCATCATTGTGATTAGGTACCTTTCCTTAAAGTTTTTCCTTCCACTCAATTTTCCATTAAATTGCTTTGTGGTTTACCCTCGTTGTGTGGTGTCAGTCAATAACTGTTAGAAAATTGTTGCTTTTGTAAGGAAAATGTTTTATTTTTATGGTTTTATATAGTATTCAATTTTTTAAAATAAATTTAATTGGATATTAAATCAATAGAAATAAACATTTGAATTTACATCTAAATTTAAATAATGAAGCTATATCATGTATGTTTTACTTTTGAAATTTAATTGTCTTTTCTTTTACCCTTATATTTTACCACAAAGGGAAAGATATAACAACATATGAATGTATTTGGTAACATTACCACCACAAACATCCTTGTGTTCTGCCTTTCATGGTAAATACTACTGTCAGAAACCTAGGGATAATATTTGATCAGGTGATTAAATTTAATAAACAAATCGACTTTTGTCGAATCCAGCTTTGCGTCTACCATTTGTGTCTACCTTCTCCTCATAATAGCCTTTCTCTACCTTATTTATCTGAACCTTTAAGTCATTTTGTACATGGTATCCCTTGAGGTAATCAAGTCAATGTCATTAGATGTTCCAAGGAGTCGACTACAGCACTCAGGTCTCTGGGCTTTTTCAGTGGCCGCACCCCAGCTCTAGAAAACAATCTCCCTTTATACCTTCGCTCTACCTCAGATGCGAGCATTTTAAAGTCTAAGCTCAGGACTTATTTTTTCAGGCAGACTTTCAATACCATGTAACAGAGAGGCATTTTTACTATTTCTGTTATTGTGTCTTATCGCTTTATTTTCTTATGTGATTTTGTTTTTTGTACTTTTGATGTTTAATTGCTTTGGTCACCTTAGTTTGTTGCTATTAAGCACTTTGTCAATCAATCAATCAACCAATCAACCAATCAATCAATCAATCAATCAATCAATCAATCAATCAATCAATCAATCACACAGATAAATAAGCTTTTTAATAACATTCAAATTCAGTGAGATGCATCTATATTTTTGGTGATTACAGCCCTAAATATCAGATTATACAAACTGAATTTACGACTTTCATTTGGTCATTATTTGCTGCATCCTCTTTTGTCTTTCATGTGTTGACCCTTGTGCATTGTAAGTTGTAATTAAAGATAGCAACAGAAACACTGAGATAATATTCTTAATTATTAAAATTCTGCCCATTACTGAAGTGGAGCATGCAATTCTATCCAAGTAGTGCTGCCAAACGGATGTTATCACTTTTTTGCTTTCCAAAAAAGCTGTTGCCTTGTTTAATATGCCTTGTCAAGTACCCCTGAAGAGCTTTGGCTAAATTACAGTCATCGGCTGAATACCGCTTGATATTTTTCATTTTAACTACAGTGAGTACAATTCCTTTCTGTCTTCCACTTGGCCTGCCTCCCTGTCAACATCATTTGTCTGCTCTCTCGGCTTTATAATTGTAAAACACTTGAAATGCTTTGAAAACGATATAAACAAATGGACATAATTTACTATTTCTCTGACCCAAATTAAGAGAGGTAATGCTAGTTCATGGATGCAAAATTGGATTAAAAATAGTAATCCAATCATGTCAGACATATGTGCTATTAGTCCATATTTCAGATCCAGTGAGTAAGGGGTAGAGCATGGGAGGTTTTTTTAATCATAATTTATTTTTATTTTCTTAAGGAGCTGGTGCTCTATGCTGACATAATAAAATAAAGATAATCCGCAGGTTGGAACAAATCTGTTGAGTTAATAACACTTGCTTGAGTTGCTAGTTGAGGTATGGCAGTTATTGAAATGGCTCATTTTTCAGACATGGAAAAAATAATAACTTCTTCCCCGAAAATCCCTGGGTACTTTTTGTAGGGCTTTGACTGTTTTTAGATGCAGAGGAGCCCAGAGTGGAAATTAAAAGTGTGTAAAAAAGTGAATTAGGATAATTGGTCCCTTTCAAAGAAATTATGTTGTCAAAAATATTAGCTGCTTGTAAAAAAATATGTAGGCATAAAGGGCCATTTCTTTTGATTGTAAGTTATAAATATGAAATGAAAAGATTTTGTTCATCATAAAATTTCTGATACCTATTCAGAAATCATATTTGAACCTCTGAATATCCAGCGCCGTAGATGCTACACATATAGAGATAAACACAATGGCTATGACTTGTAAGTGTCCCCCTTTGTCTCTCTGTAGTTTATCTCCCTTTTTTTAAAAATATCTAACTCATTCAAGCAGGTTTATTTCTATTTTCACATAGCTCTGACTGTAAAATACAAGGCACTCACACACATCTCCATACACTCTCACAGGGATTTCCTGATATCCCCTGGTTATATATACATAAGGATCTTTAGCAATCCATTCCCTGAAGAACAATTTGTCACCCATCCAGGACTAAGACTGTATGAGAGCCATCTGATCCCATTTGGGCATAAATTCGTGACTGCGCAATTACACACCCCAAGAACACAGAAAGCAAGAAAAATTGGAGCTTTGACATAATGAGAAAGAGAGAGCTACTATTCAATATAGAAGGAGAGGTGGGAAAAATTGAGAGGGTGGATTAAGGAACACTTAGATGTACAGTGTGGCTGTCACTGTGGTGGACTGCCAAGTTAAGTAGCAAATGCTGTAAATAAGTGGCTACTTGTTTATTTATGGAGAGGTGTGGGTGACTGAAGGTGTATGAGTGTGTGTCTATGTGTGCTGCATATAAAGTAGCACTAATGGAAATTACTCAAAGCTACATTTTAACACAAACTTTTTACTTTCTGACAGGAAAGGAGATTATTTAGCTCCAAATTGGGTGATGGTTTAATTTGTGCCAAACATTGTTATGCAGTTTCTTTCTTCTCTAGTTAAATCTATCTCTCTGTCATCAGCACAATTGGTGGCAATCAAATTCTACACTGGATTGAGCATAAAAATGACAAACAATAAGCACTGAGAATAATCTGGATTCAACATTAGGCAGCACACATGCTTCTTGGAGGCATTAAATGTAGGCAGGAAAGCAAGGAACAGGTGTTGGAGGGATTTCCAGACAGAGGAAGCATGAGGAAGAATGAAAATCAGATGTGTGAAAAATAAAAAAGAAAATTATGTTGAGTAAGGGCTACAGAAGAGGAAAGTAGCTGTAGCTAAATCTCATGTAAAGCATCTCCTCTTTTTGTAAAGATTAATGTGTTTACACATTGTCTCTGCAAAATAACTAAATAAATAAGATATGGTGGAACAGGATAGTGTATGAAAATACTCAAACGGCAGGAAATTAAAGTAGTGGAGAAATGTAAAGCATGATCACTGTGATTTAGGCTTTCATTTTGGCAGGGAAAAAGTAATCACACACTCTTTGGCAGAACTTTATGAGATGGCACCTAGATTATCCAACAGGCATCTGGTGAAGCAGTTAGCGCTATCTAGCAGAACATGCTGGCCAGGGCCATATGTGCAAGACCGATGGTAAGCTATCCATGTATGTGCTACTTATTTGTTGTTTGTGGGATTCTTGAATGTATACAGTGTTTCAATTTTAGGGCTTCACATATTAGATAATAAAAGTAATTACTCGTAACTAAATAAAATGTAAAAACTCAGTTTTATGTCATTATTAAAATGTATCAAGAATTCAAAAGCTAAGGAAACCCTATGATACATTATGTCTAGAACCATCATGACAAGCAAAGTAGCCATTTTATGCAAGTCTTGATAAGTTTAAGTTTCTAAGTTGTCATGGTGACAGGATGAGGTCTGAACTACTACTGGACCATAACCCCATCTTGACTCTTTTAGCATTCGGCCATTCTATTGTAGACTTTCCTCTGTGTTTGTACTTATTGTCCCTTGAAGCAATTTTAGACAAAGCTCTTGGACAGGTAACCTGACATTTGACTCTAAGATACTTCAGTATGCAGAGGAGTTTTTGATCAACTCAATAGCTGGGAGGTGCCTTAGGTGCAAAACAACCTCAAATCATCACGCCCCTGCTAAAATCAATTTCAATTATTAATCTTCCTAGCTGTCCTTGCAGTAGTTGATAATAACTACTCCAGCCCCAAACTCAAAAATGGTTCATAAAACGCTTTAGTAAAGTGTCACACATTACAGACAGAGAGATGATAAGATACAAGGTTCAGCGTGTCCCACCACTTCGGGGACCAACACTTTTATGTGTGCAAGTTGACATTTCTAAAATAAATTTGCTTAATGGAAACACATAAATTTCAAAAAAGATATAAATTTTTGATAAGTAGTTTTGATGCTAGGATGAAGAGATTTTTTGACCATATTGAAATTAGTGTATTTTGACAACATGTTCCTACTTTTCTTATGGCCTGTCACATATGGGTAACAAAACTCTTTCTTGTATTGTACAGTGCTTATTATCATATTTGTGTCACCTGATGTATTGTGTTCCAGGTTTTTATTTGATTTTCTTTATCCGCAGTACATTATGAGTAAAAAAAAAAAAAAGTTTTTCTTCATCTCCTCTGTTTTGTGCCCTGGCGACTTCTTATTTTTTGTGTGGTGGGTCGCTTATATTTAAAATCCTGGCACCAAAATTGTTGAAATAATTCTTAGTGAAATCCTTGTCTCTTGTGAGGAGACATAAGAGACAAGGATTCATACTTCTACAAAGTGGAGTATGAATTTTTGATGCTTATAGTGTAACTATGATTACTAAAGTAGTACAACAGAGGATCAAAGTTTTACAATTAGAGTCCCAAATTGGTACAACAGATACTTCACTGCCTTTGGGACATTCGGGACCCCAATCTGCCCTTTGACCAGTCTGGGTCCACATTTTTTTTTTTCTCTTGGCAAAGGGCTGTGATCTTACAGGAATACTAAGGAATTGTCATCTACCTCTTTTGGCAGCTGCTACAGTTAATACCCTTGTTATCTCTATTCAGGAGCTTGTCTGTGCCAAACAAACTGGGATGAACTCAGCTTTCTGTTGCCTAGTTGCACACACTTCTCTGATAACTCTGCATAGAAACTTGTTGATATATTTACCTACACTATTCAGTCCAGTCATTTATAAGGTCACTATCAAAAGGTGAAATCAAAGGCAAAACAGAACATCAGAAACAGTTTAACAGGCAGAGACCTGAATTACAGTTGTAGAGTGGGGGGGGGAAAAAGTATAGGACATATAAGCATTTTTTCTGTAAACATACTTCTAATGGGGTTGTAGGCATAACATTAAAACCAAAGGTCAATGGCAACCCAAGGAATCCTCATATGCAAAAATCAAAACAAATTAGTTCACAAAATTAAGCTTGGTCTAATAAAGTGGTATGACACATTTGTATTTGACATATTTACTGACATTTTTTAATACATTGTTGAAATGCTTTTTGTTGTTCTTCTTTTTTTTAGAATAAGGTCAAGGCATCTACTGTAAGCTAAAAAAAACCCCCTTAATTTAACTCTGACTCATTTTAGCCAACTTAGGCACTCTCATCTTTAGTTAAATTAGGGGTGATTGACTGGGCTTTTTTCCCATGTGTCAGTTGTTTCAGTTGTTACATGATGCACATACTACATTTTACTGCAATTCACAATTAAAAAATAATTTTTGTTCACCTAATGTTTGGGATTGTGATTCTTTTTGAGTTTTTACGGCACTCCTGTAAAGAAAATAATGGTGTAGGTATAGTGGAAGAATGGTTTGGATCCTCTTACAACTCCGGCAATTATTTCACAGCACCTCAGTCCATATGTTGTGATGTTATTCCAGTTTCTTCAATTAAAGGACTACATTCCCCATAGCCCCGACAAAAAATATATTCCTTGCATTTTGATTGTTTATTTTATTTGTTTGGTTGTCTCTTAACATCTGCTGGTATCTTGCCTGTCTGTCCAGACAAAAAAAATTTGAATGCAGTATCAGATGCAAAATACTTGTAGAAGATAAAAAGAAGGATGAAATCAAACTCTGACATGCACACATGCTCACTCTACACACTTCTTGATCTTCACGCCTGCTGCCTCCATATGCATTTGCCCAGCAATAGCTCAGACAAACCTCCATGGGACCTGCCTGGGTGTTGCCAAACAGCCTGTCATACAGTACCAATCCTGTTTTAAGCCTTGACACACAGTGAAGCAAAAATAACATGGCTGCACTTAAAAAGGCTCTGGGGGACAGGAGGAATAGCAATCAGACCCACTTCTGTTTGTTTCTAATGGGACAACAACATTAGCCAGCATTGTGGTTTTGCCACAAATCTATAGGGAAAAAACGTATAGTGCAGAAGATAAATTACTCTCCACACAAAAGAGTAAGACTCCGCAAGACACAGATTAGTGCCTGTGGAAGGACTTTGAAATTTTTAGAGTTCTGCTCATTTACTTTGTTTTTGTTGTGCTTTGTTGTTATGATAAGCTGTTTTATTGTTTATCTTTTGTTCTAGCAGTGATAGGGTTGATGGATGAAGACTGTGCTGATCTATTTTTTTGTTAATTAAGAGATGTTACCTTCCAGAAAGCATTCACTGTGTTACTGCAGAGAAAAGTAATGTGAGAGGGTCTGGGACCTGAGATGCCTCATCTTGCTGGTGTGCAGTCCAATGTGTGCAAACAAGAAAAGCAAGAAATAAAAGCTTTTGGATTTTGATTTAAGTGAAAATGATGGAAAGTTATTTGCCTGTTTACATTTAAAAGGTATGTTGCACACTTCAGTGACATCTTGGTTTGCAACGACTCTAGAAGTTTAGCAATGTTCTCTGGTCTGAGAACTGACAGCGTTCTTTCTTTAATTATGTCAGCATGTTTACGACAAAGTTGATTGGTCTCACACTAGACCAAAATGACTGACGGGTACATTCATGAAGCAGTTCAAACTCTTTCCATTTCACAGTGTTCCTGTGACTGCATGGGACCAATAAGGGAATAAATGTGTGCTTATCATGCCTGAATTGAAGCAGGCACAACATAAGGGCAAATGGGACAAGAGAATAGGCAATATGCTACAGACTTGTTTTAATCTAATCACTACAAATAATTTTGGTTTAAATGCAAAGTCGACATCATTTAGGTGCTTATGCAGCATCTACAAAGTGTTACGCCCTACATACAACACAAATACAGCATATAACATAAAGATGGAGCATGTAATCATTTTCACTAAAAATATGTGACATTAAATTACCCGCCAATGTCAGCAACAACTCAAGTAATCCACACATACAAAGAAATCAAAGCCAGTTACTTTACAAATTAATAGAAGATGGGTAAACAACTGGAATGAGACTGCGTATACATACGCAAAGCACCTCCAGAAATGTATGAAATACTTAGTATAAAATTTTTATTTGGTAACGAGAACATCAAAAAATCTCCTGCATACAGAAGTTAATCACAGGCATTGCACTACATTTTCAGCAGGTGCCTAATTTGTAGCTTTGGGTAACTCTGGTCTTACACCAAGAGCAGGTTCTGTCTATTTTGCTGTGCAAGTTGCCGCCATTTTAACCACCCCGATTTACACTGCTCTGCTGCAGAGCTCAGAGATGCTCCAAGAAGCATCTGGGAAATGTGACATGGCAAGTCAATGCCAGTGGAAAAAAAAGGATGAATGACTTAAAAGGTTTCAGAAAAAAATCAATATATGAAGTTTGAAGTATGATTGTATGCATAGCCATAAATTATCAATTTTGACAGAATATATGTATAAATATAACCACATGTTTATTTATAAAGCTAGAATTTCAGGAGAATATAGCCTGTCTATGGTGAATTATTATTTAGCCTGCACACGCCACTGCCCTGCGGAGGTAGTGTAAATGCTCTCATTGACTATTACTGGGGAATAGTGACATTCTCCAGAAGTGTCATGAACATTCCTTTTTTGTGTAGTTCCTCAGATTTATCTTAGTTTTTAAGTATGCTTATCAAGTTGTACCTGAAAGTTACATATTGTGAACGAGGGAGAATTTCTCTCCCTCATTACATTCTGCTAAATGCAACAAGCGGCCTGTTTCGAAGAGGATAATGTGCTCAGAAATAAATAATTTAGTCTAACTGTGAGGCTGAAATTACGTTGCATGCAACAAATTTTACCTAGGATAGCATTTTCAAAGGGATACAAGAAAGACATCTACAGTAACTGGACCATTCCAGCAGTTTTACCTTCTTTATCCAAAACCAATTAGAAATTTTCTGGCTTGTGTGTTTGGGACAGTTGTCTGGTTTGAAAATCCATACTCATTGATCTTCAGTTTTATGGAGAATTTCCTGTTACATTTCTCTGTTCATCGTTCCTTCACTTATGTAGCTTGCTAGTACTGTGGACTATAAAACCATCTACACCATGATGTCCCACCTGCAAACTTCACTTTTGGCATAGTGTTCTGATGTGCAAAAATATTCTTTCTCCCGACATGTTGTGTGTGGTCTGGTGTGACCATCTGGTGTGAATTTCACAACAGTAGAAGTATTAGAAAATAATTATTAGAAAGGAACTTGCAGAGAAAAGGTACACATATTCAATACTTAGTTTTACATGGTGCTATTCAATAAGTTAACTTTAACTACTCTCACTAGACTCACAGAAGACATTAGTAAACAGCTGTGTAGCTCCAAAGTGACAAGACTGGCACAGCTTCCTTTAGACGGGCTCTTTATTAAACGCCGTGAAAACTATAGAAATAAAACACAAAGCTTTATATATACATATATTTAGAGACATACGTGCTTTAATAAAAGTTACCTCATGGCCGCCTGCCACTTCGCAGGTCTTTAAGAAAAAATCTTAGTCTTGTCCACTCTAAATTAAAATATGCAGTAATTAAAACACCTTAACTGATAAATTCACCAAATATTACAAACATACCGTATTTTCCGCACTATAAGGCACACCTAAAAGCCTTCAATTTTCTCAAAAGCCGACAGTGCGTCTTATAATGGACCACTTTATTAAAGTGTCTTAAATGTAGTAATTTATTTCAGCCACTGGGTGGCTTCCCGTTCATATTTGCTACATCTCGTTCATGGATCTGAGTATTGAGTGGCGCGGCTCTCAAGGCAGACTTCGTTTATTATTTCTTTCTATTGTGTGCGTCCATTGAATGTAAGTCATACTGTTGTTGGTTTAGTTCGGTTTTATAAAGGTCTAAGAGCTGCATTTGTACTTTGTCCCGTTGAATATTATGGTCGTTTGGTGTTGTTTACTTGTATTGTTGAGAGC
>CAEFZY010000005.1:0-64481 GCA_903066815.1 Brachyrhaphis roseni
AAAATAGATGTACAATAACTGGATATACAACTTAAAAAGTTATACAACTAAAATATATATAATATATAAATATATAATCTCTTGTTCCAGGATAGTTCTTACACACTCATCCTAAAAACCAAATAAAAAACTAATTCATAATCTAGTCCTGTGAGAAAAAGTATTTGTCCCCTTTCTTGTGATTTTGCCTTTTTAGATTGTCAAACAACTTCTCATACCAGACAAAGCTCAGTTTGTCCTGTTGGGATCCAGATTCACATGTGGCCAGCAGGGAGCCCTAAGTATCCACAAACACAACTTCACCTTGATCTGACCATGACAACAGCAATCTGTAAAAATAGTAATGATAAAGACATGGTTATGTATTTAGCCAAGATGCCACAGAGTATTTATAATATAAGATATCCCTAAACAAACGTATGTACTAAATTATATTCAGGGTATGGCTGAGGGGATTTATTTACTTATGGGAGCTACATTTTGCTGTTCAAAATGATATCACACATTTATTATCTAAGCCGTGGTTTTCCAGTGAAAATCTTGGTTACTTACATGCCAAAAGGATTGCTTTAAATATTTGTATTTGAATTTCAAAAGGATTTTTAAACAATGAAACGGAATTAACATTAATGAATGTATTTTTTGCCGCCTGCTAAAAGATAGACAGCCTGAAGTCATTGAACACATATACATCTATCTCTTTTTAAATAACTGTCCAGTCTTCATTACAACTGCACCAACTTTGACTAGCTCACAGTTTAATTTCAATCACTTCTAGTAATGACTCCAGATATTATTCTTCATCCAAGATTAAAACATTTTCAGCAATCAGTGCAGCCGTTATGGATCAACAAGCAGCTCAAAAACAACTAATAGCCACAGAGTGGCAGTGTTGGTCTGGGAATAAATGTGATTTACATCAGTTCATTTACTTTTAGTAAAGTTCACAACCTTAAGGTAATAAGAATTAAAATCATGTCCACGAGGTAATTAAGTTAGTCTGGTAATTTAAACCCTCAGTGCTCCTCCATTATCTTATATCATGGTAATTTCATGTTAATGGTATCAAAATACTGTTAAATTACTTTGGATATTTGAGATCTACATAAACTGTAAGATAGTTCATTTTTATTCTTAAACTGTATGTAGGTTAGAGTTATTCATGCAGTGAAAAGCAAGTAGGTTTTATGACAGCTTACCATAAAAACAACAAAAACTGACAGTCTTAATCATTGTCTGTTTTATTGTTGTGGTGGAAATTATTCAAATATTTACAAGGATAATATCAACCTCTCCGCATTTACCATATAAGAATTAATATTTAGAATTTTGCTTTAATTCCTTAAAGTGGGCTTTTTAAAATAATAATAATATGAATTTGCCAGGAAATGAGAGCATTTTTACAATATTCATTGACTGGAGGTGCCATTTAAAAAATTCATTCATTCATTCATTTGTTCATTCATTCATTTTATTCCATTATATTCACAGGCTCCATGCCTTTCACACTTGAAGCCTAAGTAAAACGATTTTTCTTGTTATTATCGGAAAATGCTGTCAATTTATTTCATTGCTGTCGTTTTTCAAAGAAGTGGATGTTTTCCACTTCTTACAATGCTGACTCTGCCTGTTCCAGTCATTTATTTACCATTTTACTTGATGGGTATAGTTATAACTAATTACTGCTCTTCAACTTGTTGCACCCCATAAACAGATGTAACAGATGTACCAGAGATTTTATTTATTTATTTATTTTTTTAATTAGAGACTCTTAAATCAAGCGTTGCATTCAACAAACTTCCTGTAATTCAACTAAGAACGATGAGCTCATGAGTGAAGTGATTCCCTCACTACTTTAATTTTTCAATTATGAAAGGTACCTTTTCCCTTTTCAATTTCTTACAAAGCAAAGATTAATGTCAACTTACTAAGAATTACTCATCCATGTGCTTAACAAATCACCTTTATTTATTTATGAATAACTACTTAGCGTTGTTAAAGACAGCTAAGCAAGGAAGTATGGATTATAAGTAAACAATAAAGACAACCAACAATACTTTCATTCAACTTTAAATGATGTGGACATCAAACAGTGCTGTGTGCTGGGAGAGGGGTGTCATCTTGAAACAATGTTCAATAATTTTTTGTCATTGTTACCTTGGTAACCTTTGTTTTCTTTCTTTCTTTATTTATTTCTTTCTTATTTTTTTATGCTAACGAAGGCAAAAATAAAAAGTTACTAAATCAAGCAACTTACATCATTATTTAGACACCACTTAGTGGTGCTCAGGAAATAATTTGCCATCAATAATTTTCAAGTTAAAGATGTAAAATGACCTGTGACGTAAAGCTAAAAAGTATGGTTTGACAAGAACACAAGTGATTCAAAAGAAGAGAGAAATACAGTCTTGTTGTTAAATGGACAAGTGCTGAAGAGAACATTATATAAAAAAAAACATTGTGGAAGCTGAAGTCTGCAAAACTGAGTTGACAAAAAGTGTTTCTGGCAACTAAAGAAATAGCAGATAGAACTTTCTGTGGTACCTTGTTGCACCAAAAAGGAGCAAAAGAGAAAATGTAATTCAAGTTATCTCCATTTTTTTGTGCAGCTGGTGTGAGATAGTGGAAGAACAAAGATCACAGCAACACATGTATGAATCATCACATTTTAAACCGCACCCTTCAACCAAACATGTAGAGCTAATAGACAAAACACTTCAATTTTTTAGAAACAAATCCTGCATTCAGTTCTGCATTAATGCACAACTCTGTTTATATGCCAGAGATGAGATAATCTGTCACTTTGGTACATCTGAATTGGATAATTGAACAAATTTAAGCAGTTTCTTGGTTTGTGTCAGAGATGATTGCAAGTTTGTGAGTTTTGTACTACCATATTTTAATTCTTGTTATGATGAAAGCAAGAAGTTTAAGAACCATTGCATTATAAAATTAACAAAATAAGACCATAATTTCATCTTATCTTTTTCTATGCAGGGTTGTTATATTCACAATAAACACATCTAAACATGCAGAATCCATTTTCTGGCATACAGGATGGTACTCTTTAGTTTTAAGGAGTCATCTCACTGAACTGCCTCCTAATATTACTCTTAATAGTTATAGGGTTCACTTTTTGAAAACAGAAAAATCCCTACGATTTTCTACCTTTAAACTTCCTACGTGCAAATTACAATGAAATGAGTTTCTAATTCTAATTTTTACATTTCTTAGTCTCCATAAGAGAGATTGTTTACCTTTGCATTTTGTGTGTTGCACTGTGCACAAGCAGTTTTATTGTGTGATCAGCAGTGCAAACTGAGTTTTGTATGTTTACATTAAAGCTTAACTCTACTCTGTTCAAAGTTTTGCTGAGTTACAGCTATAATAACCAGATAGTCATTGAACATGTCTCGCCACTGACTACCTACCACTTTTTTTTTAAAAGTTAGAACCACAAGCAGTTTACATAAGAACAACAGTCTATCAAGATTAAGTCTTCTTATTTCAAAATATATCATTATGTCCCTCCTTTTCTTCCTGTACTATTGCTCAGCTTTATTTTTTCCAAAACTGGGTTATTTTCAGTTAAATATTTTCTAAGTTCAGTGTTGCCTCAAAAACCTACCCAAATAACTCTGCACCAACAGCTATTATCTATCTTGTATATAAGTGTTGTTGCCAGACATCATTTTACTGAGAGACGAAGCTATAGCGTCTGATTCCTCTAGTCTTCCCCACTCTGCCATCCTAATGAGGGGCTGTGTGATGTTAGGAATTTGATTAGCTGAAAATGTTTCCTGCCCTTTCAGATCCAAAACCTATTGTCAGGATTCTAGAGGAATACAATATGGTATAGGTAAAATTAATCCTGTATATTTCATTAAAACAGCTAAAATGGTGAGGCTTTGTGACTATTCTTATGCATGCGAGGCACAGATAATAACCGGACAATTTAAAACCTGCAAATCACAAAGCAGTGATGCAACTCTAAGCTTTACAAATGAACAGAATACTCAGAATCAGGTGTCAGATGCTCCCATCAGTGTAAGTTTCAATATTTCTATTTAGAAACAGAAAGACGTTAAGACACTTTTGTTATGCCCCCTTTACACACCTGGTGCAATCATCCTCACTGGCTCTTCAAGGTGATCTTACCCAAAAGCATCGCACAAAGGCATAATCATAAAAGGGTTAGTATAATATAGATCAAATCTCCTTTAGTGTGGGTCACTGACCCAAACTGTATCGGCTCTTTCCAGCCTTAATAGTCTGTTCTTCTAGAAGCATAATGTTTGGATTGGTTGGGAAATATATTGGCAATAAAGAGACAAAGGGATGTCATAAATGTTGATTAAAGCTCTGGTTAAAAGACAGAGGCGGAGAGGCCCTGAGTTATGAGGGCCTTTCAGACTGCGTTATTGTTTCGGTGACAGAGCTCTTAGTGTGTCTAGTGGAGTGGTCGCAGGCCAGTGGTAAACATTTCTCAACGTGTGAGGAGTCATTAATCCCTGGAGTGGAGGATGGCTTCACTACTACCACTGTCTGTGGCCCGAGAAATCACAGCCAGTTGGCACCAGCAGGTCACCACGGAGCTGCAACTCTAAAGTCTTATACGCAGATGTCTAAATCTCTGCTAATGTGCTGGAGCTAAGGCACACGTTTCATGAAATTAACTGGAAGGTTTTAGCTGTTGTTGATGCCACGTGTTCAATCAGAAAGGTTATCATTATTAGGGTTACTTTTTAAAGAAAAGATAAGAAAACCACTTGTTTTTGTCTGAAACAGAAAATGCATAATTTTCACATTTTCCCCAATGTAGTTAAAATAATATCACGTTTATTATTAAATATGATATTATAAACCTTATAGTAAGGTTTATTATAGTTATAGCAAGGTTATCTGTAAAAACAATTTAAGTAAAAAGAAAGAAGTAGTTAAATTTTATGGTGTTTTTATGGGGTTATTTATCAGAATATTTTTTTTTGCCATTTTGCCCTTTACAGAGTAACACAACTATAACCAACCAGAATGTTATTGACGGGATAATTAGTTGAGCTGTGTGTTCAGGTGGAACCTGCAGCCAGCTCTCTAACAGACATGCAGTTCTGGGCTTATCAGCTGCGGTTTTAAAACAGGCTCAACTTAAATAAAATCAAGGATGGCACTTTTTAAATTCTACATCATAATTGTGTTTTCTGTTTCTAGAAACTTTCTTCAAACAGCTTGTTTTTGTTGTAGACATGGGAAAAGTGTAGGGGCCTTCTTTTCAGCCAGCTGACAGGTAGTTCACGGCGACAGGTGAGGAAACAGGAGTGCTGGTTTATACATCTAGGATATATTTGATATAAATACATGTTATGGCTTCATATTTGAAGCCAAAACATGTTAAAAACACAGCTACATTCTTAGTGCAGTAAAGAACATTGAGTCCAATTTCTGAGTTCAAAACATAAAAATGTTGGTTCATTATTATTATTAATTAGTATTATATAGACAACATATATAAATATAGAGAGAGAGAGAAAGAGAGGGAGAGAGAGATAAAACCTATTTTAAATATAACCAAATATCTTCTCCCGTCCCGTTCTGTGGATATATCAAAAGCGCATGCGCAGGAAATAGAAGAGTTATTTAGTGAAATTTAAAATGGTAAAAATTAATAAACTAAATTCTTTTGCAGCCGAATGTCAATTCTGGATGTAGCCTTCTCCGGCATCAAGCTGCTGCGTCCTGAACCCAGTTCAGAGCTGTCAGTTCACCCGCCTGTCTGACTGGTCAGCAGCGGTCATCCTGCTGTGTCGCACCACACCCACTCCAGGACCAGCCGGTGTCCCGTCCATGCTTCTGGGCGTTCCTCCACTAACCCCACTCCGCCCGCGCCGCCCCCCTCGTGCAGGGCCCGCAATGATTTAGAAGTTCAGGAATCCCACGTGACGTCACCCCGGGGTGACGTTATGCTTCTCTAAATAGATCGCATTGTAATCCTTTCTCAGTCCAACGTGGTTTCTTCTCTGAGGCTGCTTCACATTTTCTACACTTGTTTGGTAAGTTGAAAGCCCTGCCACCATGCAGACCCTCTTGCACGAGCCTCTGCAGGTTTGTTGACTTTGTTTAAAGCGATTTTTTTGGTGACTTTTTTTTCCTGAAATGCAACAGCTTGCTTTCTTGTTCGCTCCAGCAGTTTGGATGAAGATGTTGATTTTCTTCCTGTTTTGCAAAGATCCAGGCGTGCAGCTAAAACCGTCCCTGTCTCCCGCGAGTTTTGTTAAGATTTTAACGGATTGTCATCTCACCTCATTGCCAATGTGTGGGCCTGTATTTATTGCTGTTGGAAGTTGACACGGAGTCAAGTGCCGCTGCAGCTCTCGGTTCATATAGTCTGCATGGACTTCACTTCACTCCACGTCCCTTCATCCAGCTTCCAACTTCCAAACAGGTCAATGCAGCGGGGCTGATTTCACTTCACCCTGGCGCTTCCATCAAGTTTAGCCTCCGCTCCGAGCTGCATCGCCGCGTCATTGTCACGCCTGTCCCGTTCAGGGATGAAGCGCAGCCGGCGAACCGTCCCGGACTCTGCTTGCTGCGGTTCACCGATGATCGTCTGGAAAACGCGTCTGCTGCTGCTGCTGTCAAGCCAGTCAAAGAGAAACAAGCGACGCTTCCGTTTTTTTTTTAAATTTTTTATTAAATTGAAGTTTTCATTTGTTACTTCTTTTTTATTTTCACCGAAAAGCGTAACGGGAGCAACATTACGTCATCCTGCAGGCTCGTCGGTATTTGATTAACCGCTGAGATGTTGAGGGCTACTTTCAGGAAGGTTGTGCTGACGAGGCGCGCTTTGTTGCTATACGGCTCGAAGGGAAGAAACACGCTTTAATTATATGATTGCTCCTCGGCCGCTGTCATTATGTTTATGTGACAGCGCTGCCAATAACCACTTTTCTTTCATGTACACTCTAAATTATGCTTCCGGTTTTACTGTTTTACCTCGTGATTTCTTGAATTAATAACATTAATTCACTGGCTTGGTAAATGAAATTAGGTACAAGGCTGGGTTTTATATGTTTAGTAGAAGCTAAATGTTTTTTTGTCTAGTAGGGAGGTTCACCACGAAAATAGCTTATTGAAACTCCTATTTTACTTTTCGTTATTAGCAGCAAACGAAGCATAAGTATGTTTGATGCAAGTAAGACGTGTTTTTGTTTCGTTGTGGGGATAAAGTAGAACCTTATAAATGCAACAACAAAAAAAGAAGATGTTTTAAATTTCAAGGGAACTACTCAGACTGCAAAATCTCATTAAAATAATTAAATGCATTAAACTAGGGCTTCATTTGTAACAAAATTTTACTTTTGAGGGAAAATAGGCAAAACGTGAGAAAAATATTAACAACTCCATCAACAATTGCGACCTGCAACTGCAGGAAGTCTAGCTTGTTTTAATTTGTACCTTGCTACAGAGTCCTTCCATATTTTACACAGGCTTGATTGCAGTCTTGAGGCTGATTGCACTGGTGAAATGTGACCCAAACTGAGTTTATTTGTTGATGACTGCTTCCAGTGCTCAGGGTTCCTTCGTAATGATTGAGTTAATGTAAAAAAAAGAAAAGAAAAGGGGTAAAGTGACAGTTCAATCTGGCCCAAGAGCTTTTGTTCCTGAGTAGCACTTTTAACTCTCAGGTTTATTTCTGATTTCTTGCATTGATATCAAAGTCCAGTTTAGGGGTTTTATTGCAATGGTAAGCTTTTTTGTTGTGCAAGGCAGTTGCAATAAAATCAAGTTTAGATCAGAGCTGAATTTGTTACATGAGTGGATCTGCAGCAGAAGTTGAAGAAACTGTCTTGAAAAGGCCAGAAACTCTGCCTGAGGGATCGCCGTAATCCCGCCTTGAACTTGTGCTGTCAAATGCCAAGGCTATAAGAACGTACAGATTTGAATTGCTCTGCGTGTTCATGCTTGCTTTAACCTCTTTGCACCTCAACCCCTCTTTTCCTCAGCATATTGTTTAAATTCTAATGCGTGGTCTACCTGGAGAATTCCTCCCCAGTTCCTCTTGAAACCAAACGCTTGACCCTAATCCTTCAGCTCGCTCACATCAGGGTTTAGTTAATGTTATAATGTAACCAAATTTCCTCCGCTAAACTAAAGCATCAATATAAAATGTGGGCTAAGTGCTCTTTCTAAGAGGGGGCGTTGAGTACTGATAATCTAAAGTGTGAGAGGTATTGGGGAATTCGCAAAGGCATTTTTGGAATTAACAGTTGAGTTTTATGCATCATATGGTTTGAATTTCCTGCTAACTCTGCTGAAATAATCAAGCCCAATTTCAGGAACCAGAAGTATGGGTTTTTTGGGGATTATATTAAGTCTCATACTAAGGATTTATCTGGTTATAAATAATAATTTCCAGTGATAATTGTGTGCATCCTTTACTCCGCAAGCAATGATATGATCATTCCATTTAAACCTGTATAAATAAATTATGAAAAAATAAATAGAGTGACACAAGTGGCAGAAACAGTGGAAAAGTCAAACATTTGAGTTAACAAAAAAGTGTCAGAAATGATTCAGAATTGAAATAACTCTGACGACAGGTCCGCAGGCTCTGGTCCAACAGGCTGTCATCCTCTGTTTTAGTTTGAACTTGGAGCTCTGATCAGCAGCGTTGGTTGTGTTTGTTGTGTTTGTTGTAGCAAAGGAGACCAGGTGAGTTGTTAGAGCCCATTTAGAGGAGCCTGAGTGCACCGGGGGGAAGGAAAGTAAAACCTGATCACTTTGCTTTCTTGACAGAAAGACCCTGTCCAGACCCTGTTTTGCAGGCTTGGTCATGAAACACAACTTGCTAGGCAAACACCGCTGCTTGACATAACACAATATTAGAGTGTTTTGACGGCGCTTCAGGAAATAGCCTGTACCCGTGAAAAAAAGGGACACCTGAAAAGTGTGTGAAAGTATTCATGTTTGTAGTTTGAAGGGTGGCTCTGGCTAAATCACAGGTGTGTTGCAGTTCTTGTACGTATGACAGGCTAACATGAAAGAGAAAAAAGTGATAAATGTGACTGTTGAATGTGCGAATCACACTGCTGTAAAGCAGTTTACAGTAAACAAGAAAAAAAATAAATAAATAAAGAATGTGATTAATTAATGTTTTCCAGATCGATAATATGACAGGTGATGTAACAAAGTCGCAAACTTTTGATAATGTTCCAATATCAATGGGGATTTTTTATTTTATTTCAGTGTCATAGCAAAACAGTAATTTAATTACTGACGTTTCATGTCCGTAATGTTTCTACTCCTTCTCCACACCAACAGATCTACTTGTTTGTCATAAAGTACTAAAGATAAAGTAGATTTGAAGGTTTAATTCTAAAATTGCATTAACATCTGGCATTATAATCTTGATGGGCTGCACGTCTGTATCTCCATGAACCATTATCATCATGGAAAATGTTAATATCTGATATAGAGCTCATTAAAATGTATTACGTTGTGCAGTTTTAAAAGTTTAACAAAGGCAACAACTTGTGTATCTGTGAATAATTTAAAATGATACACCACTCATAAACAAATGTTGCATTTCATTTAACTGTGAGGTTCACCCTTTTGATGGTTTTGCTTGTCTGAGGCACTGGCAACATTTAGAAAGTAGAGAGACTCAGCATAAACAGTTACTGTTTTATTTACTATAAACAAAAAATGGCAAACATCACCATAGATTTTTCTTTGGTTTAGGATGAAACTATTCTTTTTGTTTATATAAATCTTTTATGGCATGCATATGAAATACTGATCTGATCTGCTAATCATCTTTTATTATAACTTTTTTTTATTTTACTGTTTTTGTTCAGATTAGCTGCTAAAAACCTTATGTCTATCTGTCATTCATGAGTCAGTTATTGATTACGTCCCAAATTTTGAATGTCGATTGAGTGCTTTATTCTGCTGTAAACAATTTATATTTCACACATACATGAATATTACGATTTCATTTTTAAAATGTGCATTTTTGTCCTTTTTGTTATTATGCCAGGGTTCCATTTTATTGTTTTTTTGTTTTTAATCAATAAATCACAGAGTCAAGGAAAATATTTTTCTAAGATGTTTTGTCCTCTATTTCTCTCGTAGAACCTAAAATAACAGCTGAAGTCATTTACTTTTAACAAGTTGGAGCTCATGCACTCTTGTAGCACACTGTTAGCGTGAGTGCAGTCTAATTTTTAAGGTTGTTTGTCATAGACCAAATGGACTCCTGCCATCTAATTATATTTGCCTGCTGTGACACCACTTCCTTTTCTTATTTTTCTACAGAGAAGTGTACCAACTAAGTTCAATAATATCTCAAGAAATTACTAAAAAGTTAAAGATATAAAGTGACTCAATTAAAAATATTTTCCATTGAAGATTTATTTTGTCATTTAACTGTAAAATACAGATGAGTGTTAAAGATAGAGGAATTTTTGGAGTTATATCTGAAAAACAAAATTTTTTGACTTAAGATTAATGATCAATTACATATTTAAGACATGTTGTATTACATCATTTCTCAAAAGTTACAGTAAAGCCAATTTATGTCTCTTTTGTGATAGAGAAAATGTAAAGCTTTTGTGTTTATCGGTAATTGTACATTTTAGTTAGATACTGCATGCATATCATTTTACAGGGTAATATGATAAATGGAAAATGCTGCTGTTGTGATATTCATGTTTTAATTTGAAGACAAGTACATCATTTGCAAAATACTTTTCTCAATTCACTCTCTGTATTTCTTAAATAATATTAACTTTTTATGTACTTTCCCCACCACTTTGCTTGTGCGTAAGCATTTTGCATTGACAGTAGCAGTGTACTTGTTCCTTAAAGTGCCGGTAGAGAATCTAGAGTCAGTCAGGTTCCCTTTCTGATTAATTTATATGTCTTCTCTTGCAGTTTTATGAGACGCTGGCCAGAGGGATGAACTCAGACCAGGAAAGGCCATTCGTGTGCAATGCTCCTGGCTGCTCTCAGGTTAGTGTATATCTATAAATGCATACCTAGGGAGATTCATACAGGATGCTTACGTGCACATGTCTACCTAACAGCACACAGAGCAAAGAGCAAATCTAATTACAAAGTAAACAGCCAGTGTATGATATTTAGAACTATACCAGTTATCTAGCATCTATTTTCTAGTTTAAGAGCTTTCTCCAACTTATTTTTGCCTTTGGTCTAAACTAAAGGCAATTGTCTAAACTATCCTAATGCAAACCTACTTTCTTGCTTTTTCTTCTACATACCTCCTGGTCTTAAAATCAAACAGCGTTTTCCCACGGAGGATCATCTGATGATTCATCGTCACAAACATGAGATGACCCTTAAGTTCCCCTCCATAAAAAACGACAACATGTTATCAGGTGAGTTACATCGGCATCAATGCAGACCGATTTGCTTCTGCAGCCCAGCAAGCTTCTGATGCAGAGGTGTGCCACAAGTGACTCAACCACAGACATACTCATCTGTCATCACAGACCTTTATGGCTAGTCGTATACAAGCTGTTTAAAGTAAAGTAAATCATATGGTTTGTTAGCCTATGGCTCAGGAACTTGCTGTTCCTACCGTTTGTGGTCACCATATTGTGCTTCTTTTCCTGGATAACACTTTGAGTGATTTACATCTTCAAATTTTTTTAGGTGAGTTTTAATTTTTAAGTATATGCGATTATATTCACCTTATCTTGAGGTCATGTGTTAGGTAGACTATGCCTCTCCAGCTATTGTCTAACTAAACCAGATTCTAGCCTCTTTATTATTTAGACTGTTTGGACTACAGGATCAGCTTTTGCAGGCCGAGTGTCTCATAGTCTTCTGTCTGTGTTACAAATTCTCTGAATTACATGTTGAACTCAGGAGAAAATGGTCAGCAGTTTAACATTACCCATAAGCTAGAGCTTAGTCACACATGGTAATGTGTCTAAACAGTCTCCTTAGCTTTAAAATAAAGTGAACAGTGTTTGCTTTTCACTGGGAAGCATCCTGGATAAAAAATGAGTAGCTTCCTTTTTTTTTTAGTCAGAGCATAAATTAATATCTCACTAAAAACAAGATTGAAAAGTTACTCTGGGTAAAACTGTATTTTGGGTTCACAAGTCATGTTGAAAGTTTGCGTCAATCCTCAGTCTAGCCAGAATGAGTAAACAGACCATGAAGCATGCTTTTAGCCTTTGAAACAACCGTGATCCTAAAATCACCTTCAAGTGTCTGAAACCTGATATGTATGCATCCCCCCAGAACGTCAAGCTGAACGCTGCAGCTTTCGGCTGAGACCCCCCTCTCAGCGGCAGGAATCTGTTCTTTGTCGGCAAAAATGTTGCTGTCAAGGGAGCATCTCCCTCTCACTAACTAAAGGCTCTAATGCTTTTTTAAAAACCAAATGGGCGATGGTACCTTAGAGTGCCTTCAAGCCATAGAAACCTTTTCTTGTTATGACACAATGTCTTTTATTTGTCAGTCCCCTTTACTTAATCTGCCTAATTAAATCTATTGCAACAAATTTCTCAAGTTGCTTGATTAGTAAATGTAATCTACATGTGCTTAGTTTAATCTCAGTATAAAAATGAAGTCTTCTAAGGTAAACAGATTCATGAAGACCAAGAAACACAGCAGACAGGTCCGGGATAAAGGATTTTGTTATGAATAAATCATCTGAAAATAGAAAAACCGAGATACAAATGCAAACCTACTAAGACATGGACAAGAAGATCTACAGCTCAGCTCAACTGATTTTTTCTCTACAAATTCTGCTTTGCAAATTTTGCAATTTAATCTTTTTGCCTTTTCACCATAAATGACCACCATATATGGTGAAAAGGCAAACATATTAAATTAAATAGGAAGCCTGGAAAAATTCTATTTGCAGTTTTCCAAAAGCCATGAAGGGAACCAGCAGTCATGTGAAAGAAGGTGTTGCTTTCAGATGCGACCAAAGTAAAAACCATGTGTGGAAGAAAAATAACACTGGACATAACCCCGAACATATCATCTGTGGGGATGCTTTACTTCAGCAATAAGAGGGAAGCTGGTCAGAGTTGACATGAAGATGCTTTGAGCTTAACACTGATCAATCCTGGAAGAAGACCGATTAGAGGCTGCAAAAGTCTTGAATCTGATGCCAAAGTTCACCTTCAAACTTGATAACAACCTTAAACGTACAGCCAGACCTACAATGAAAGGGTGTAGAGCAAGTTATATCCATTTGTTGGAATTGCCTTACCAAACCTCATTGTGAATGTGGAAAGACTTAAAAAATTACAACAGATGCTTTTCATCAAATCTAAATGAGCTTCAGCTATTTTTTTTCAAAACTGAGCAAAAATCTGGTCTCCTAATATGCAAAGCTGGTAGAGACATACCCCCCGTGATCAGGACCTGTTATTTTACTGAAATATGATTCTAAAACACTTTGATAAATTTTTATTTGAAAAAAAAAATAAATAAATAAATTAAAACCACGTATTCTTTGCCTTCCATCTCACAATTATGCACTACTTTGTGTTGTTTAGTCACATGAAATACCAATAAAATAATTGAGGTTTGTGGTTGTAACATGATGAAATGTGGAGAACCTCTGGGGGGTGAATACTTTGAAAGGCACGATATATTCTGTAAACCTAAGGGGGAACCATTAGCTTAATTCCAGGACTACTCCAAGTATAATAGAATATGTTTCTGACATAATTTCATTTATGTTGAAAAGAATGTTACTTTTCTTGCAAACACGATGTTCTGCGATGTGTCACAGAACACACCGTGTTTTATTGCTAAATGTTTCCTTCAAGACAAGGCTTGAGAACAATTTCTTGCCAATACGTATGCACTCATAGCCTGAGTGCATTCGTATAAATAAATAAAAAACAAATAGTTTTATCAACTGTTAAGACGTTGAGTGTTTAAGCTCGACAAAATGTTCTTTGACTTCCAGACCAGACGCCCACTCCGACCCGATTCTTGAAGAACTGCGAAGAGGTCGGACTGTTCAGTGACCTGGACTGCTCCATTGAGCAGGACTTCTGCAAAGCGCAAGAAGAAGAAGACAGTAAGCAGGTACTGCAAAACACAGGAGAAAGCCTCAGACCGAAAACCCAGAAAAACCCAAAGCCACAACCCTCCACAGGGGTTGAGTTTTAAACCACTATCTGTGCAATCATCTGTCACAAATAGATGACTACACCATGCGAGCTGATAAAGCCTCTCAAATAGATTTAAAAAAAACCACCCTAAACCTCACCTAACCACACTGCTCCCTTTTAAGGAGCCGATGACCACAAATGTTTGTGCACTATATTATTCTGTCCTCTATTCTCACCTTGTTGTTTAAGGCACATATTAGTCAGTCGTGACAGACGAGGTCTAACAGATAAAGATTTGTCATCCACCTCAGATGAAGAGAACTCAGATCAGGTTCTTCACCTATAACTTCAAGCAGCTCCTCAGCCGCTTCTCAGGGGAGGTAGTCATATTTCTTCCAAGAGATAAAGTCAGACCAGTGAGGCAACATCTTGGCTGTAACAGCAAAACCAGACAAACTGGCCTGACTGTCCTGCATGAAAGCAGAGGTCCAAAATGTTATATTCATCAGAGAACATCTTCGTTTATGCATTATAGCTGTGCAATGTGGCACCTTCACCTGGGACATGGATACTAGTCAAATCAGCAGAAGACAGACTGCTTATTTTAACGTCTGGGAACATGTGCGGAGCATGCTGCTGCTAAGCTGTTTTCTGAGAGTTTGGCTCAGGAGCCTGTCTGTGTTCAGGTCAGCCATGTCTAGCCTGCCCAGCCTGTGTGGTTTATGACGGGAGGCTCTGCTAAGTCAGCAGCAGGCGAGTCGGAGCAAGACGATGTAGGAGTAAAATGCACAATAGGCAGAGATAAGCAGCGAAAGCTCTCAAACACCTGAAACACTGAAGTTAACCAGCAAAATGAAAAAAAAGTCACGAGTATGTGTTGTGCAACAGTGCATTTTGATTAAGCAAGTGATTTTATTGTGTTTTTGTTATATAAGTTTACTCTTCTTCTAATGTTTTAATATTTAAATGACAGTTATCTTGCGTTTGTTTATGCGTTTCACTAAAACTAAGGAACAACTTTTGGTTTTGGTAGTTTTATGGTTTTGTTTAGTTTAATGATTAAATTAAACTGGATCTATAGTGCCACTCAGAGGTTTAAATAGATTTATCAATAACATAAATGTCATTATGTCATTGACAGATCATTGTGGGTCTTTAACTTTGTTTTAATGGTTCTTTTTCTGGGGTGGTATAGAACTACGATTGTCATGATTTAAAGCAACGTCCATCGATTTTATAAACAAGAACTGATTGAAAATTCATTTTAGGAGTTTCACTCTGATCCAAACAAATTGAAAGTTTTACATACATACTCATGTTTAGTTAAATATCCTTAAGCAAGCTGTAGGAAAACCACATCGGTTTTCCTACAGCTTCTGACATGATTCTGTCAGGATATCACTCATCTTGTCAGAAAATTTAGAATCCAAAGTCTGTTGGATTTCAGGAGCTGATCTAATTTTTAGGCATAATCCATAAAGTTTTGATAGGGTTGAAATCAGGACCAGTTCATAGGTTTAATGTTACAGATCTGTGATTCCTTGACAACCAGATGTTAGCAGAAGGATAATGACTGAAAACACACTTTACAAATGATTTTGGAAGGATAAACGGCTTTTAAATAAAATGACCCTGACCTCAAACTTGGTGAAAACGGATTACGCTTAAATAGCAGGTCCATGCCAGGACACAATTTATTTGCTTTTGCCAGGGAGGTCATGCAAGGCTAGGCCTTGCTAATGGCTCCTAAAAGTTTCTCTGCAACTTTCTAAGAATGGTTCAAATTTAAAAGCCAAAAATTAAAGTGACCTTTGTGCCAATGATGCAAGTACTTAACATTCCAAAACTTTATGAACCCATTGAAGGGACCACCACATGAGAAAAAAAAACACACACCATATAAGATGTAAAATGTTGTTAACCCAGAATTATTTTGCAATGGCTGTTGTTATACATGACTGAGCCTACAGAGAGTTTCCAAGGAACCTGGTCTTCATTAGACTGTCAGCGTGTCCCAAATGGAACATGGAAAACCTTGTAGAGCATAGTTTATATAATTCTCCGCTACAGCTTAAAGATGGGTGTGTGAGGAAGAAAAGTTAAATGGTTGCAAATCTGCACACTTGTGCTTCAAATTCATTCTTAACACAAAGCACACTTTGCTTTTTTCTCTCTCGCTTCCTCTTTGCAGAACATCGCACTGCATGGGCAAGCAGGTCAAGGTCAGCACCAGCAGTCCCACGCACGGATGGCCAACCATGATACCAGCATAGTGATTCAGCAGGCCCTTCCCTCTCCCCAGTCCAGCTCAGTTATCACTCAGGCTCCCTCCACCAACAGACAGATAGGGTGAGTGAAACACAACCCCCCCCCAAAAAAAAGAAAAGAAAAAAAATCCAGGAAGAAATTAGCATGAACAACAGCAAGTAGTCAGACTCTACATTTCGTCTCTTTGTCTTTCTTTTTTTTTGTTGTTGTTGCATTTATGTGAAGCGTGTTTTGCTACAACAGACAAGGGCATAGTAAGAAAGTTTGCCATAAAACAAATTATCTAACAAGTGGCAGATTGTATCCTCTCACCTCAAGTGTGACCCTGTTTAGTGACAGCTTTAGGCTGAGGCTAGTCCTTTGTGTTCGTGCCAGCTGTCATCCCTCTGTCGTCTGTGAGGTAATGTTAGTGTTTAGTTACATTTCGGGCGCTGTATGTGGGGCCAGAAAATCATGTTTTACTGTTCATTCGAGGTTGTCTCAGAGCAGAGCATGCCAAGGTTCTCAGGGGATTAGATTAGGTTATTTCTCAAGCCTCAGTCGTGAGTGTCTTTATAATAGTTTAGCATTTCATGTTTGAAAATGTAGTTGTTGTTTTTTTTTTATCTGTGTGAGAATTTCGGTCACCATCACACAAGGGCCAATGGGAAGGGTAGCTTTAAAATAAATCATAATTAATTGAGGATTTATTGTGTAGCTGGTTGTTTAGAATACAAGCTAATCTTTGTATAGGCATAATCTGACCTTATAAAAATGTTTGCCACATTTTCCCTGTCTTTTTAACAATACATCACAAAGGTATTCATACCCCTAGATATTTTTCCCGTCTTGTCCAACCAGTGAGGTTAGATGTGGAGCAACTGGGGAGACAAATTTTCAAGTCCCGCCACAGAATCTCAGTCTTGGCTGTGAATGAGCCATTCTAACAGATGAATATCTCATGCATATGGTTTTGCAGCCTCTAACTAATTTTCATCCGGTTTTGCCCTTTATTTAAAGGGCAAAACTCCTGAACTGTGGATCTACGTAGTTCCACCAGCGCTAACATGTGTCTCTTGGCTGCTGATTACTTAAAGCTCTCCTTGTGTGGCCTGTAAACACAGTAAAATGCCATGTCGTACCATGCAATGCTTTTCTTTTTCATTCTCTATATTTTGGGTCAAGCAGTATTCTGTGAGATGCGCACACCTGGGGGTTTTGCTTTATCACCTAATCCTGCTTCAAACTTCATACTTTTGCCCTTTGACAACCTTTAACTGTCCTACTTCAGTCCTTATGCCTTAGCCCCAGCTGCATCGACACTTTTGCCAGAGCTTTGTCATTGCAACCCCAGGCCTGTGGCTACCTAGTTAAACATTGAGATGGCTCAGTGTTAAGCTGGTCCTGTGTTCAAGTTGTCCTGTGTAGATTTACAGCTCGAGGAGCTGCTGAATATTGGATGGGAGGCCCATCTCTAAGCCTGACTGACACCTCGTCAGGCTCTTTGTTGAGCACAGAGATGGAATTTCATCCCCTCAGAGGAGCAGCAAATCACTGCCAGTAACAGAGACCTCGCTAGGCGCTGCTTCACCTGAGTTCACCTGTCAGTATGAACTCCCTACCTCTCTGACGCGCAATTTCTCTACCTGTCATCACAGCTTGCAGTTACCGCAGCATCTTAAACAATTTGGTGAGAAATTTGTACTTGTTAAATAACGTCACACTTTTGCTCTTGAAGCAAGAAAGGACAACCAAAAAAAAAAAATCACTTCTTCTGTGACATATTTTTGAGAAAACCTTGCTGCTCATCCATGTGATGAATCTGTGGAAGTGCAGTTTGTTTACAGTGACTAATGAATTCTGACACATGAATAGGAAGAGTAGACCTACACAGGAGAGAAGCGAGCTGGAAAGTTTTACATCAGCAGGATGTAAATCAGTGCTTCCACAGGAAGACATTAGGACTTACCAAAGTCTTTGTGCACAGGAATTCTTTACAAGGACACCCAACATAAAAAACGGTGCTTTGCAAAAACTGAAACAGTTATCCCAGCAGTGATTCCCTGTGATGAGCTTAAATATCCAAGTTATTCAGTAACAATGCAAAGTGAATGATTTTTGCTCTGATTTTTTATTTAATTCTTTTACAGATTTTGCAAAAATTTAAGAGAACTTTCTTCCGTATCAACCAAAGTATTTTTTTAAACTGTGAAATACATAGCAGTCACCCTCATCAGCTATGGTGTGGTGTATCTATACCTCTGTCATAAAGCTTTAAATACTGTTACACTTCAAGCAGCTGTTTGTTACTAAATGAGACTAACGATATAAATTCAATCTCACTTCACTCCACTTCCTCATTTTGCTGCGTACAGAATAAGCATCCAATGAATTAGGATAACAAGTCATTTTCATTGCTTCACAATGTTTACTAAAGAGCTTTGAGGCTTGGAATCAATTAGGATTGGTTTTCCTCAAGACCATTTAATTCAGGCCTGAGTCGAGCCTGCAGCTGTGAAACCCGAGTGCTGCTCTCTTTCTCTTTTTCTCTCCTTTCCTCTGCTCCGAGTCCTCAAGCTGGTTCTTAGGGGACCTTCGATGACACAAAACAGTGTTAAAACCAGGCATAAGAAACAGCCAACAGATCCTAATGTCGTAGCTCGTGTCAGTTCATACGGAAGGCTCTGAATGCCCTCTGCCTTTCTGGTCACACGCAGCTGGTGCTGAGTAATGTCCCGGTTAACCATGTTGGACAGTCCTGGACAACCACGTGAGATACAGAGTTTTGTGGAAATCTCAACCTTTTTACTTACAATAGGTGGAGATCTCAGCAGAGATGGGTGTGGGCACAAACTATTAAATGTGACATTCTTCCTTTTTTTTTTTGGCTCAACAGAATAATTTAGTCCAGTTGTTTGTTTCCATTACACATTACAGTCAAGATGAACACAGCCACTTTAATAAAAAAATGCCATCCACGTGCGGGAAACTATCAGTTATTTATGCAATATTTAAAGACATCTTTAAATGATTTTCTGCAGTGTGTTTCCTTCTAATGCCTTTCTATTACATAAAACTAAACATGTCAATTATGTAGCTTAAGACGTTAGATGACCAAGCGTCATAGCCATACTTTCTTTTAATATTTTATTTGGATTTTATTTGACAGACCAGCACAAAGAAGGACATTATTATAAGTGGAAATGATGCATGGTTTCTGAGTTTTCTTTAAATTAAATTTCAGAAATTCAGGTCATGTGAGAAACAAATACTGCATGTAGCAGAAGGTTATCTGGTCAGACGACACTCAAACAAAACTTTCTAGAGGAACATGATGGTGGCAGCATCATGCCGCCATCATCATGGGGAATGGGTTGGTCTTGGTTAATACAAGCAAAAAAGCAGTAAAATCTGCCAGAAAATACAAAAGACTTGAACTTGTTTGAATTATAGTGTTTTCATAGTATGTGAAAACGAATGCAATTGGGAATCTGTGATGCAGGAGTTGAAATTTAATGTTCACAGATACAAGGATTTAGCTTGAGGTACTTTATAAAGATTGGACCTACACTTCAGTGTCTAGATGACCAAAGCTGGTAGAGATAGCCCAGAAAATTTCCAACTGTAATTGTTGTAGAAAGTTGTTTTACAAAATGTTGCCTCAGAGGACTTCTGTATAAATAAATGTCACACTTTTCAGATTTTCTTCCATTTCACAATTAGCCCCCAGTTTTGTGTTGGTCTTATAAAATGCTGATTATAAACAGTAAGCTAGTTAGCTAAATTAGATATAATACTAATAAAGATGCATGAATAGTTTTGCAAGGCTCTGTTGGTTAGTAGGTGCCAAACTCTGTACAGTACAAGTAAGTGATTCATCATTCACCATCAGTGTGTGAAATTACAAGTTGCAATCCTCCAACCACTGAAATAATATGTCATTCAGTTTTGGTTTGTGACCATCTAACCAGAATTGGTTTTGAAGATTTTGTTTAGTACTTTTATTCAAATAGCATAGTTGTATTAGATTTGCAGAAAAGTGCAAATCTAAAATCAATACGAACTTGCTATCCACGATGCTTATTTAAAGTTTGCCTCCTCTCTGCAGAAAACCTTTGAGCTTTCTTTTAGATGTCACATTTATAGCTTAGCTTGCATTATTGGTGATGCTCCACCCTGGGTGCACTGCACGCACCATGTCGAGCTTTGTAGGAAGTCATATCGTGGTTTTGTTTCCCATGCTGCTTTAAATGCACACTATTTTTCACACCTTAGTCGCCCAGCTACTTGTGGTCCTTCTTTTTGCCTTTCAGGGTAGTAGCACAAATACATGCTCATCTTCATGCAAAGGCCTGGGTGATAAATAGGTTCGCTGTAAGCCCTTTGCAGAGAGATTTGGTGGTACGCCGACTGATTATTTAGGACCATGGTTTGCTGTCGGTTGATGACGTCTGTCAAGTGTGTGATTTATACAAGAAAGGTTTGGAAGGCACATTTTGTTTTTTTTTTAGAATGAGTTGGAGTTGATATTTTTGTTGATTTTTTCTAGTATTAAATATTTTGTGCATTGGAGTCCCCTCTTTCTACATGCATACAAATGAACTGCCTCAGGTCGCCTATGCAAATACAATAGCAGGTAAAAAGAAATGCTTCTCATAGAGATAATGTTGACTTCATGGTGTTCACCATTCAAACTAAACCATTCCATTCTTGTTTTTGATTAGATATGTTTCACAAAATTGTGTTAAGGAAGAAGGCCCGTCCTTTGTGAAAGTGTAGGGTCTTTGCAAAATCTTTATATCTAAAATGTGGGCTCCATTTGCACATTGGATATAAAGTGCAGTGTTAGTCAAGTAGTAGACAGACAGATGTATCTAGGGTAATAAATTGCAAAAATTAAAAGGCAGCGAGAAAGCAGGATGTACATCTGACCTGAATTAAGATGAGCTCATTGTGTACTTCAGCGGGTTTAATAGTGCGTTTGTAGAGGAACGCCCAGACTCTGTTCCCCTCTCATTCCAGCGGGCCTGTGTCATCTCTGCCCCGGGGCCACCACACATGCAGGCTCCTGCAAATGCAACTCACACATAGGGATGTGCCTTGCTTCTCCCGGGGTAAGCGCAGGGATCACAGCGTGGGGAAGTGTGGAAAACGGGGGATCAGAGGTGGACAGGGAAGAGGAAAAATGGGATCAGAGGTAGACGGAGAAGAGGATGAGGGGTATTAGGAGCTGGATGGAGGAGGGGAAATGAAAGATCAGGTGGGTGGAGGAAACTGAGAGAAGAAGAGCGGCATTTTTATACCAGGAGGATGGTCACTTGTTGGGGGGTGGAGGGACGGATAGAACACATGTCTGTACAAGGAAAGGAAAAGTCACATCATGTCTGGATAAAAGAAGGGATATAATAGTATTTGAAGAATTAAGGTGTGGAAAATAACATTTCAAGATTATAAAAAGAATGTGAGGGTGGAAATAATAGGCAACAAGAGAAGACATGAATCAGAATGAAAAGGAGAAAAGTTCAGCGAGGGACTAACATACAAAATGTTAATCAGATTTATTTGCATGTTTGTGTTCGATGGAAAGCGGCAGCGGTGGAATGTGAGAAAGTGAAAGGAGCTGTGTTTGCCAGCTGTTGGAAAAACAGTGATGACAGGTGTCATATTAACTTGTTCAGAGATGACTTAGGCTGGTGGGCACTTTTTTCTGATTCACTGTTGGTATGACTGTACTGACATAATTTTGTTCATAGTTAAAACAAAAAGAAAAACGGTCCTATCTTTTCTTTTCTTGACCTAAATGTAAACAACTCCACTTTGGATATACTGTGAAACTGTATATCCAAATTCAAACAGGATCCCATAAGCATATACTATGAAATATTTTATTAGGATTTTATTATGTAGATTAGAGCAAGTACAGGACTATAACAAAAAGCATTGGACATTTTCATAAAAATCTGAAAGGTGTCATATAGGTGCATCCAACCACATGTTGTTATAATTACAGCTGAAAGTCTATAGGGGAATGTGTATTGTTCATTTCAAAATAGCTAAAGTCTATTCACACTGGACTGATTGTGCCTGTGAACACCAACTTTCACATCCTGTCACAGATTATCAATTGGATTTAGGTCTGAACTTTGAATGGGCCGTTCTAACGCTTAATTATACTTCGATCTAAACGCTTGCAAACTAAAATTCGCACTTTTGTGAAGTTTATTTGGAAAAGAAAATGTTAGAAACCTATTTTCTTTTCCTTCACAATTGAAATATCAAACAAAATACACTGCGTTTGTTTGTAACACAACAAAATCGGAAAAAGTTCAAGGCGTGGGAATACTTCTACAAGGCGCCGTACAATGAAGCTTATTGGTAAAAAGTGTTATTGACAGCCGTTCATAAACTGTGCTTTGGAAAGGGTTGACTCAGCCTGTAGCCCCCTAAAGTGAGGACACCCCATCCAAGATCCTTCCCAGTGAAGCTCCCTCGCCGCATCCATCTCATCTCTAGCACGCTAATAAAAGTCAGCCTGTGTTGTAACCCATTACAGCTGATTTACTTGATCAGATTCGTATTATTTCCTCAGTCCAAACCCCATGGCACTCTCCTCCCACCAGTGATTAAAGGCAGTAAATCAGGGGCAGGTCCTGCGCAGTGTTTACTCTAAGAGCCAGGCAGCTGCAAGCTGTTTGAGGCCCTTGTTTCTTTTTCTGTTTATCGCTGTTCCCATGGCGACTGCACCACCATCTCCCAAATGTCTGGAACTTGGCCCTGGGCTGTTTTGGTTACGTACAAAACTTTTTAGCTGCTGCGTCTATCCTGAGCTCACAGTGACTTCACCCAGCGAGGAGCCAGTGCAGCGATGCTGGAAGGGTCCAGGAGAGAAAGAGAGGGAAAGTGAGGCGCAGAGGAGAGGAGAGGAGAGGAGGGAGGGACAAAATCAAGGGGTATGGAGGCACTGGGTGGGGGGAGGGAGAAAAGCCAAGAGCATTACATCATTTCTGGAGCAGAGTCAAAAAGGGAAGGACGTGAGTCAGTGGACTGAGTGAACCTCTCTCCGTCTTTCGGCCGCTTTGGACAACGGCCAGGCCGCTTGTGTTTTAAGTCCCAACACTTGAGTTGGAGTTGGGGACCGGGGCGGTGTGCGCACACTGCAGGTTTGATTAGAACAGAGAGACTTGAGCTCAAGTATGACCACCCTGAGGGGCCCAGAAAAGAGTTATACCAAACTAATAAAACGAAAAAAAAAAGAAAAAAAAAGTTTTCTCTTCCACTTGGGAAAAAAAAAAGTACCAGAAAAGTGACAGTCAAAGGAGAGAGCAGAACAAAAAGCAGTAGAGGGGTTCAGGCAGGGAAGAAGATCCAGTAATGATGTCATGGTGGAGTGAAGGTGGGCGGCGTTGGTGGTATGGTGGTGGTTCTTGGGCGGGGATTGAGAAGGAGAGCGAGGCACTCAGTAATGTGAGAGTGCAGGGTCAGGACTGTGGAGTGTCTACCTGCTCCCCCCAGGGCCCTACGGCACAGACTATTATCAACCCCTCAGCCGGGACTGTTATTATTCACTGATACACATACACACATGTTCCCACAATGTAAAGTATGGCATGACTGCAACTAAAAGGTATTTTTGTTGTTGTTTTTTGGTTATCTTAAGGGTGTTATGAGCACAAGAACCTACTAATCCACATAAGAAACAAAACAGCACCTGGAATATTTAATTAATTAAAAAAATACTTTTATGATTACATGATTAGTCAAATGCACAAATAGCATTAAACACAATCTCCTGATCAGTAAGGAAGTGGTTTGTAAATAAAAGCCATACATTGTTTTATGTGTTATACTCTCTGAGACATCTAATTATTTAAACTGAAAAAGCACAAAGTTTAATACACAGAGGAAGTGCTGTCAGATGCTAGTGTTGTTTTCCCCTCTGTTTAATTGACAGACTGTTTTTGTGTGAGGTGGTGACAAAAACAGACTTGGCCATTCTAACACCAAGGTGTGTCCTTCGTAAATGACTCCAAGGGGGACTTTCTTTTTTAGAAAGCAAGAGGCTACATACTGTACCTGCGCTGTGCTCCATTTTAATTTGTGCTATTGTGATTTTTTTCTCTGGAGTCACAAGAAATTGAAGTCAGGATCAATAATCTATGAAGCATATATTATTTCATGCATAACTAGAGTGCCCTGCAAGTATTCATTCCCCTTTGTCTTATGTTACATTGCAGCCAAACAGAACAGTGTGTTGTTGAAAGTTTACGTGACGGTTAGACACAAAGTACTGCATAACTGTGATGTGGAAGGGAAATGATAGACTGTTTTATAGAATGTTTAAAGAAGAAAAAGTAAAAATAAAAATATGATGTGTATTTGTATACGTCCTTCCTGCTATTGCAAGTCTGTTGATGTGTTACCCTTACTGCCACACATGTGGAAACTTACATTTTTGCTTCTTTGCAAAATAGCTAAAGGTCAGTCAGATTGGATGGAGAGCACCTGTGGGCTCGGATATGATTCTCAATTTTATTTAGGCTTGGGCTTTGACTGGGCCTTTCTAACACATGAGTATGCTTTGATCTACACCAGTGGTTCTTAACCGTACAGGGCTGATGGTCCTTCATGTTTTTGATGTCTCTCTGCTCCATCACACTTGATTCAAATTATTGCATTTTCTCCTCTGCATGCCACCAAGTGTTGCAGAAGCCTGTTAATCACCCATTCAAGTGTGTGGCAGCAAGGACACACCTAAAACATGCAGGGCAGTGGGCCTTGAGGACCAGGGTTGAGAAACACTGATCTCCTCCATTCCATTGTAGCTCTGATTATATGTTTGTAGCTGCTGTCCTGCTGGAACAGGACAATAACCCAAGCAGGTTTTCCAGCCTTGTATTTAGCTCAGACTATCTTCCTATTTACTGTGACCAGCTTCCTGTCCCTGCTGAGGAGTAGCAGTCCTACATCATGATGCTGCCACCACCACCATGTTGTGGCTATGTTGTATTCAGATACAACATATGTGGCAGTGTTAGATCACTGCCACACGTTGTTTTAAATTTAGGCCAGAAAGTTCAGTGTATAATAAGAACAGAGTAACTTTCCCACATATTTGCTAGGTCTGCTACATGGGTGAGGAAAACTGTTGAAACTGGACTTTCTTTGAGCCTCCTCTCATTCACCAATGACTTTCTTCTTTCTTCCTATTTTTGAAGGCCAGAGTACTCCTGAGCTATCACAGGCCTCTCTCGACTATGCTAGCCTTTCAGTTTAGTAGAGTGTTGTTTTCATAGGTCTGTGATAATTCAAACTACAACAAATTTTATTTAAGTATTTAAGATCTATTATATTTTTTTGACAAGTGAGCAGGACAATTAAGCAATAAGAAAAAAATATTTTTAAAGCTGGACAAGACTGTAAATAAAAAAGTGTGCTTCTAGAGTTAGAGAATTGTTCAGCCATAAAATTCTAATTGAAGCACAAAAAAATCACCACTTGAAGCTATTGCTTTATGTCTACAAAGTAAAAAAAAAAATCATTAGGCGGGTTTTACAAACATGCAAACTAGTTTTTTTTTTTCACCATTCAATTGTTGCCTTACTCTCTTACATTTCCAAAGTGTTCGTGTTGAAATAGTGTAAATGTGGAGCCATGCTATACAGCTCATTGTACTTTCATGACTTTTCCCATGTGGGAATGCTTGGATTCGCCGCGCTGCTCAGGTGTCATAAGTGCTGCTAAATGGGTGTGATTGTGATAAATTGGGATGTTAGACAGGACTGACATGTAGTCAGATGGTAATAGTCCTGTATGTGAATGTGTGTGTGTAGCAATCAAAAATGTCTGAGGCATAAATGCTCATTTTTAGGTCTGGAAAAATACAGGTATTTATTCAGGTGTGGGACTGTTTGCTCCATTGCACCCCTCTATTTTGACATCAGTCCTTCACTGCTCACTATTACGGTAGAAGAAAAAAAAATGGCGATGCTGTCGATTGATTTCTTTAATTCATTCAACACGCCTTGCCTAAATGCTTCTACCCAGTACTATTTTTTTAAATGCTGAAGAAAACTGAGCTTTATTGACTCTTCGAGCATCAGCATCCATCCTGACGTTGCTGATAACTGGAGAATTATTGATTTCACTGCTGTGGGTTATTAAAAAATCATGCAGAGAGTGCCGTTTTTAGGCTGAATGTAACTTTACGCATGCATGCGTCCTGCAGCTGGAAATTGATGTTCTGACAAGTGGGGATTTAGTGGCAGTTGTATAAATGATTTGACAGCGTGCAGATGTAGGTAGTATGGTTGAGCCGTGCAATTGAGACGTGACTGCTGTCATTAGCTGAAGCTTAGCTCGGGCCTCTCTGCATATTACTTATTGATGTGGCCTCCAGTATTCATTGGCCAGTTGTTCGGAGCATTTTTTTGTGGTCACTGAAGAGGATTTTCTCCACAGCTCCTCCACTGCATATCGCATGTAGTAGCTGAGAAAAAATAAAAAAAAATTACTCTCTAAGCATGACCACTTTCATCTATTCCATGAATATATATTTTTTGGCTGTGTAAAGTGAATTCAAAAGATGTCAGCAGGAGCAAGCTGAGAGCAGAAGATCTTTAAAATTGTGCCGAAAAGGCATGAAGAGCCAAAGTGCACCTTTTATTTGAAATCTTAACAATTATTTTCTTAATTCAACTTCATGTGAAACTGCATGTAATTTGTGAGGATACTTTATATTTTTTGTTTCATTTTTGACGTTTGTAAATCTGCAGTCCATTGCAAGTAGGATGATTTATCTGTATACGTAATCTTTGCTAAAAACTGTAGCTGGTTAACTTTTAGGGAAGTGGGATTAGATGCATGTGAGCCCCTTTAAAAGATTAAACCTTGCATCATATTGATTATAAGATGATTACATATTAGGAACCACTAATTCAGATATAGACTGCCACATGTTCTTTTTTATTTTTTTCTTCATCATGTATGTCTTTTTTTGTATTTTCTTGTGGTATTCAGTACTATTATTTCCTGTGGCTCGCCATATATGAACATTTAGTTTATTTTACTCTTCAATGGAGTGCATCAATGTATGTAAAAAGAATTAGAACCAATAAATATGTTTAACTTAGACAGTAATGAGAAAGTAGTTGTTGCTGTGATTGTTTTTCGGTTACAAATTTTTTTTTTGTAACCTAAACTGCACCCTGAAAGTTTGAACAGAAAGTTTATGCTTATGTTTCTAATTATATTTATTCATCAAAACATTGCATTTAGAAATAATTCCTTTGGATTTTATAATTGGGATCCTAGAATGTCAGATGTTAAGATTACCTTTTTTTATAGTTTATCATATATATAGTCAACCAAATCAGAATTTTTGTGCAGTGTTTCAGAACCAGTTTTTGCCTGACAAGAGGCACATTGTGTCCACTTTGACAACAGATTACTTAAAGTAATTTTCTCAATTTTACTCTTAGTGTGCTGTAAGGAAACATATCTCTTTGACTTTATCTACCAGCAGGAAGTAACTTGGAGTTTATTTGATTTGATCATTGCTCACAATCTGTCATATTTCATTAGAATTTACTGCCCAACCATTGATCAGATCCGAAATAAATTAAATTAGGGTGTGATATAAATTTTTAAACACACAATTAGGAAATAAATTCAATTATAAATGAAATGTAAACTTTTTTAGGATTAGATATCTCCAAATAAAAATATAAAACTTCTCAAAAATACTTCTCTGCAAAGAAAAATGTATAATCCTTTGGTTGCGGGTACAAAATGAAAATAGGAAGGGACCTAGAGAACTGATGCAGAGTTCGTTTGAAGGATGTTAGACTGCCAGATTACAGACAGTATCAGAGTACAACTTGATGTTGTGATGTGTTTATGTGTGTTTGTGTGTATTTTCAGGCCAGTCCCTGGCTCTCTGTCCTCACTACTGCACCTGCGAAACAGACAGAGACAGCCTCTACCAGCCTCCATGCCTGGAACCCTGCCAGACCCAACCATGCCTGGCTCCTCCGCTGTGTTGATGCCCGTGAGTGTAACAACAGATTACAGTGCATGTTCACTTATTGAGGCCACCGTACGCTCTCTGTGTGCTGCATGTGGGTTTGCTGTTGGGGATGTTTTCTATCACTATTAAAATTACTGCCCTGCAGAGTAAATCAGCTCCTGCAGGAATGAAGGATTCGTCCTGCGGGTTTAGGTTTTAAACTCTTGTCTTTAAGAGATTTAGAACCACAGTGTGTAACAGAAGTAATAACAATGTGCAGAAAGCTCCTCACATCAGGATATAACATATGTTCTCATTGTAACTCAAGACAAGCTGTGTTTATGGTACGGAAAATGTCCCTCCCATGTTTATTAAATTAGGAGCTAAGTGATTTGGGGGAAGATTGACGGTTCAGGAAAGGGGTGCAGGTTTGGGTGATATTTTTACACAAAACACACTTACTGCAATTAAGGTTGTGTGTCAGGTTCTAGACCTAAGTCTCTGCGGATGTAGGGTGGAGGAAGGGGCTGCAGCGAAATGGGGGTGGGGGGCTCATTTCTCTTTGAGACCACCACACCAGCCAGAGAGCTGAGAGGCCAGAGCACTGTTCTCTCCCACACATACATACATATATATGCTTTTAGACTCTGAAACAAAGGTTTCTTCTTTCCTACTTACATTTCATGGCAAACGCTACTCATATTATCGCCCTTGCACAGGTGACCTCTCACCCTTGTCAGCTTACCCAGCTGATTTCCTTACATTCAGGTCTCAGGTATCAGTGAGAGGCAGACCACGTCATCACACACTGATACACACTGAAAGCCTTAAATACTAATCATTCTGATTTAATCCCCATTTGTTGCATTAACGTACATTGTAGCTAGAGTGACCGAGCTTTGATGTTTTAGTTTGACAGAAAGTCGCAGTACTATCAGAAGCACATACACGCACATATACATACATGTATATATATTTGCACCGCACACTCCTTTTGCACTGGCTTCCTGTGTTAAGTCCCTCCGTTCTGGCTTCCTGTTTTGGGTCAGCTCCAGTTATCATCACACAGAGCTGTGCACAGGGCCAGCCCGTCATGTGAAATCAAGCTCTCATGCTCTCTCATCTCATCCAACGTAGCCTAGTTGGTAGGAGTCTCACACTTGAGGTGATTTTGTGACATAATCAAGGTATTTCACCAACATTAAAAAAAACAACATAATTTCAGCAAATGCATGTCACTTTCTTAACATTGTTGCTTGAATAAAATTGTTACAACCATGCAATTTCCTCCACTTCAAAATGTAGCATTACTTTATGTGGGTGAGTCACATGAAATCTCAATGAAAAGCATAAAAGTATATAACTATAGAGCGAAAAGAAAGTGGAAGGTTTGGCGGTGTATGAGTAGTTTTGCTGGAAAATACCATTAAGTGTGTCTGTATCTTTATTTTATTTTTTTATCTTAAGATGGAGAGGCAAATGTCCATGGGTTCCAACATGATGGGCATGCCGAGCCCCGCCCACAGCAACTCGTGCTCCACTCACATTCCCTCAATGCACTCAGAAGCCAAACTGGTGAGTATATGTGCAAGTATCCACAAGGATACATACTGATTTCTGCACACACAGACACACAAGTGTTGCAACTTTCTTTTCCACTGGGCTGTGCCAGCAGCGCTGTGCTCTCAGGCTTGTGTGGATTTCATCATTCGGTGTGTAATCAAAGCTGAGTCTCAACCTGCCAGTGCAGCGCTGGCGACTCCGGCTGGAATAATGGGCCCTTTATGTGGTTGTGGGTTGCTTGCCCACCGACTGCCTGATGTATATCTTAATGTACAGAGCATGTTCTGTAGGTCCTGCAACTTGTTAGCACTAGTTTAACGCTGTGGGGAAAAAAAATCAAATGACCTCATCCCTCACAAAGCAGGCAGCTACGGCAGTGGGAATGGGATGTGTATGAAGAAGAAGAAAGGCTGAAAGACGATTGGGCTTGTAGTTTAAGGAGGCATGGAGAATAAATGACAAGGCAAAAGAATTGGTGGGAAGTCGATGTGACGTTTTGTTCTTTCATCTGCACAGTCTACCACCTTATACACTTTTAACTGACTGGATGATTAATGTGCATTCCCTTTTAAAGGTTTTGTACCACAAGAGGGTAAAATGAAAGTTTTTTTTTATGCATATAAGATGTGATAGTAGTAGTGCATATTTGTGAGGCTGAAGGAAATTATTTATTATTAGCAAAATTGTGCAATGTGTCATTCCCAATGAGTAAATACTTTGTACAATCACTTTTCACCACTAGTGTTTTGGAGGATCTCTCTATTGTTGTTTTTTTTGTAAAACCTCAACTTCAAATTAGATGGACAGCATCTTTGAACCTCAAATCTCAGGTCAAGTTATATTGTCTGATATATGTCCAGCTTTAAAGATTGTTATCCTGCTGCAAAGTGAGTTAGTTTTCATCACACTTAGTGGTTTGCATGTAGATCTGAAATAATAATAATAAAAAAATCAAGTCCTAATACAATACATTGAAGTTCCTGTTTGTAATATTACAGTCAGTGAAAAATAAGTCTGACTATTTTTGCACTGCACTTTAAGATATTTGAAAAGTTGCTCTCGAGGTGAACAAAACTGCTTATTTCTGTAGCAACGTAGCCAACTGCAAACCTTTGTTTTCTGAATAAATAAGCGCATAGTCAAAACCTTGATAGCAAAAAAAAATCCCAAGCTATGATGAAAAGCTTTGGCCAGTTTGTAATGTTTGGAGACTCTTGCAGATAGCAGGTCTTTTAGGGGAGAAACATCTTGTAGAGAGGAAAGAGGAGGTAGCAGGGGTCATCAGAAGAGTTATTGCTCTGATAGAGGAGAGCGAGAGCAGTCCCAGGGCATTTAATTCTCCCTCTTCCTCCTGCTCTCTCAAGATTGATCGCCTTTGTAGTCTTTTGAATCTCCTCAACCGTTCCTATGGTAACACACTAAGGTAACACAATATTAGTGTATTAGGCTTATCTCTCCTCTGGCCGTCATCCAGACACATCTTACCCCTTTTTTCCTCCTACTATCTGTGTAATTGAATTGTAAATGCTCGGTTAGCTCTCCCATAAACATGTGCTCTCTAAATGGCTGCAGGCCCCCTTAACCATGCAACTTTCTGGTTTGTTGGCCGTTCAGCAACCAAATTTGGATCCATTGAGATTCTGCTCCCTGATGTCTGAACACGACTGATGGAATTCCCTGATTGTGGGCAGAAAGTGAGAGACTAATTGTGTTATCTGGGTGCAATCTCCAGCACAGGTTTCATAAGCATAGACCGGGTCTCTAATGTCTATGATATCCTCGCCGGGCCCTGTCAATAAATACGGCCATGCTATCGGATAACTGGGCCATGATCAGGCCCATGTGTCCCCTGCGACGTTCTCAATCCGGCTCTAATCACATTACCCCGACCATGTTGACTTTCCGCCAATTGGAAATCTCCGTACTGTAACCCCACACCTCGGAGGCGCAGACCTGGATGGGCTCTTCCTGCCAGCGCTAACACTGGGAGAGTGGAGAAAGGGATTGAGTGGGATTCTGACAGGCATGTAAGCAATACACACACAAGCAGGACGGGCAAGGGAGATGGAAGGTGAGACGGTATTGACGTTCGGTGACACTCAACAGTGAAAAGTTGAAAGATTTATGTTTCTAAAACAAACCTTGCTCCAGTTTCCTTTGTCCGTCTTTCTACGTGAAAGCATCCCGACACATGTCTGTGTGACTGTTTGATATTCTGCAGTAACTGGAGGCACTGGTTGCAGGGTTATCCCTCCCCTCAGAGAAAGCATGCCCAGAGCATGGGCTAATGAAGGCTAATTGATTTTGTGGTGGGCCAGAGCAGTAGGGAGGACTGTCTCTGGTGTAAATAGTTAATGAGCCAAAGGACTGCTGTGGCCCCTGGGGGACTCATATCTTGCTCTGAGCTCTCTGTTTGCACTCTTTGGGCTGAAGACTCTATCACTGTGATTCTTTGTTGTCCAGATTTCAGCCTGTAAGTGCGGTCGTTTAAGTGGTAGAGCACAGCCTGATGGTGGAATAATCGACACGCCTGCCTTTCCTTAATGCTTCGAGTTGCTTTCTAAGGGTTGGAATGTTTTATTAATCTTGTTTCAAGTGTGTTTTTCCTTCTTGTTTAGGACTGGGTGCTCATGGTGCCGGGTGTGGTTGAATTCTGCTCTGTTGTGGTCCAGGGAATTGAACAGTACGTGTTGTGTGCTGGAGGTTGTGGGATAGTTGACCCTCGCAGCGTGGAGGAAACACAGTAGAGACGAGGCCAAGTTCCACAGCTTGCCGGCCAAAGCATTACATCACTGCGCAGAGCCAGTTCTCCACGGGGCCTTGCAAACCGCTCGTGCACGCTCGCGCATACATCTCATGCCTCAGCTCTGTGTTGTCGTTGTTTGCTTAGTGACAGACGCTAAAATGGCAACAGACTAACATACAAACAGAGGGAGGAAATCAGGAAATTAAAAAAGCATGCAGCGAGTGATGCACATTCGTGATGAACATGGACAAGTGGTGAAAACTGAATAACTTGTTTTCTTTCTCTCTTCATGCCTTCTATTCATGCGTAAATGGTTTGATATCTTCAGGGTTACTCTTCAAGTTTGAAAAGTCCAAAAGGGTTAATTTGTTTTTCAGTTTTTAGGTATTCACATATAAGGAGACAAATAGGATTGAGCATGGAGCTTTTAAACTTATTTTGTGAAATTTATACTCTGTTTTTAGATATTGTTTTTGAATAAATTAACACATAAAAGCGTGATTATTGCCCACAGATTTTTTTGTTTCGAAAACAGAAGAAAAAGACAGAGCCTTTTAAAAATATGTATTTGTTGACAAGTGAAGCTTGTGTGTCAATCTGTGTTTATTCCATCAGTACTGATTAATGGCAAAGCATATCTTCATCATGGCACCAGACTCAGCTCATGTCAGCAGGACCTTTTTCCAAAGAGAGGAGTTTTCCCATTGTTCCTCTGTCTCCTTTGAAAAAGTACCGTGCTTGCACACATCCTGGCTCGCTTTCTAATTTCAGGCAAAGCAGCCTTGAAACAACCCTGGTGCTGGTGTATGAAAATGTGTTATTTATTATCTCCCAATTATCTATTGTTTACATTGTTACTAAGGACAATAAATTTGTCACTAAGCATTGGTCTAGGTGCTGAGATTTTTATGTGGTAAACAATACTATATGTTCTTTCAGTGCAGCCTGCTCCACTGTGGAGCTGGCACCAGAATAGTGGATGACATAATTCCTGGCATGCTCTAAATATGCTCCTTTTTACTTGAAGGAGGAAAAAAAAGGGAGCTGCTCTTAAAGAAACATTTCACAGCACACAAGAGAACCAATAATCAAAGTATTGTTATTGATTTAGTCACTTGTGAACAACTTACCGTTCTAATATTTCTTTATATTTGAGCAGATACAGTTGGCATTCAGATTAAAGATCATCTCAATTTCTAAAGAGTGCGCAAGTAAAGACAGTTTGCTTAAAGCACCAAGAAAGTAAAACTGGCTGTGTCAGGTTTCATTTCAGCTTAGAATGAAATCTCTTGCCAGCAGCTAAACCATTAGCATACATGATAACCCAATTACACCTCCCGTTCATTTTCTCCTGCAACTTTCACGGTGCGTCTTGCTGTGAGAAGCAGAAACCTGTACAATGGCAGGCTAACTTTTGCAAGCCATGTCTGCGTGAATGGTGGTATTGTCGGGGTGTGATGTCACTGAGCAGAGACGGTGAGCTAAGAGCACAGCTGAATCTGCATGCTGTCTCAGTGAACGTGTACACTGTATAAGTCTGTACGCATGCACATTGTGTGTGCAAAAGGATGCTTGTCAGTGGATTGGCAGCGTCTCTTGGTACTCATTGTCCTGCTAGTCAAACAGCGAAAAGGCCTTTAAGACAAACCCTTATGCTTACGTATTGGTTTTTTATACAGATCTGTTTTGCACATATTTGTGTTGAATGTTTATTGTTGTTGAATAAGCTGCAAGATGCTAACTTGGATTTTTTACAGATGTCTTTTTTTGTTTTTTTCTATTGCTATGGAGTCAAGTAGGCTTAGCGCCATAAATCTGCTGGATGAAAATGTCTACAAGTTTATTCAGCTCAGGAAATAAACAATAAAGGAGCTCCACTGATAATGCTCCTGCAATGTTCCCAAGTCAAATTCTTTGACAGTAACACCATATGCAGAAGTTATACAAATGGAGTTTCATGTACAACAATGAAGAATGTTTATACCCAAGTTATCCACCCTTGGGTTAATTTTCAATCCGGATTAATTTCTTAGCCTTTCATACCAAGTGTAAGTCAGCTCATTCAAGTCTGCTGCCATGGCTCTCAGCTTGGAAGAGTTGCCTCAAGTATCCTTGGTTCTTGACTTCATGACAAGTGATGGCTAAAAGGTTTGAAACAGACATATTTGGACCTTGCCTGCAGCAGAATGGGTTCTGCTGTGGTCTGTTAAAATGAGAGTTAGCACAAAGTTTTCTATTGACAGGTTGTTCTGATGACTGAAAGAAACGTCCAGTTTTTCCTCCTGACCCGATCTTAGGTCAAATGGTGTGTACTGATGCAGAGTTTTTCTGTTCATACTGTACTTGTTCATACTGTTCAACTCATTCACAGAGCCACACATTTACACACATATATAAAGATTGGTTGGCGGCATGGGAAATTGGGATTTAACTCACAACATTCTGACTGAGCAACCACCACCCAAATATGTCCTATTTAGTTAATAAATAGAAAACAACACAGTTTATTTTAAACTGTATTCATGTATTTGTTGAATATATTTGGACATACATATGTTCCATATTGTTTAGGATTAATAGAGGTTTACAAATAATTCTATACAGAATTATTTGTATTATTTGTTCCGTGTTTCAGAAGAACTTCTGAAACACGGAATCACTTTTCTTAAAATATTCTGGCACAACAAGACATGACGGAAAACATTTGCTGCTAAGGTCTTTCTTATCTCCCCAGAGATGCTTTTCACTGTCACTATGTTTTCTTGTTTTATTTCTGATGAGCTTTAGGTTGCCTTATTAAAAGTTAAACCGCATACTCAACCTAAAATCTGAAATTCCTTCATTTTTCTGAATCAATTTTTCCAATAGATGTATAAAAAAGCCTGAAATAACTTACTTGACACATTAATAGGTGAAATTACTTTCCTTCGCCTTGACACCTTAAAAGGCCCAAAGTGATTTTAAAGACAAATCCACATCTGCTACATTTCAATTTTTCTAAGGTCTGTTTATATGAGGGTCTGTTTATTTGAGCAGATACATGTGACTTTTTGTGTGTGCGTCTGCTCGTGTGTGGGTTGTGGTGTAAGCACAAGTCAGCCAGCGGTGGTGCAGAACGTTGCATCTGTTTGTCTTTGGATGACCGCGTGTTGTTTTAGGGGTGCTAATGGGGAGGAGTGTATGTGAAGGCCATTTCGTCATGGTTCAGGGCTCATCAATGGGCATGAGTAAACCAACTGCCATGGACACACAGGCCAGACTGGACTGGTCCAGCCAACATCAGCTTCCCCCTTTTGGAGACAGTGAAGAAAATACTCACAGGACTCCAAAGTAGATGGGAGAAATAAAACCTGGGTTGTTAGAGATCAGCCTGTTCGGTATAAGAATATAAACCTGATCAACTTGAGTCAGTTTACTGGACCATCTCATCTGACACTTATATTAATTTTTAAAATTAAAGTATCTTTTTCTGTTTTGAAGGAATATTTATTCCTCCCTTAAGGTATAACAGTGTAGCACAGTTTTAAAGAGCTATGGTAAAGTTTGATTCTACCATTGAAAATCTTTTTATTGAGATGCTCCATACAGTATGGCACATAAAGTATGAAAGTGCTGAGCATCCACCCATGTGTTGCTGGTCACTCCGTGGTCAGCTGACTGAAAAAAGGCTAATTAACTTATACCATATATACAACATGACAAATCTGGCTGTTTAGAAATATTTTCACTTTCAGTCAAATCTTGGAAACTGACTACAATATACATGCCTCTAGTAAGTAAGCTACAGTTGGACAGCTAAAATGCAAGCAGACAGATTAAAGCTAATAAAACACTTAATACCATCTCATGTTGCTATATAAGGCCTGGATATTCTAGGCATTAAGCACCTGAAAGATAAGGTTAAATTGACATGCTATTGCTCTGGTCTGTATGTAAAAATAACAATACAGTTGTTTAAAGCATTATTTCTTCAATAATCAAGATGCACAGTTTTTATATAGCCATAGAAATAATTGTCATTGTTTCTAAGTTTTTTCTTTAAAATGTCGGATACAAAGTGAAACCAGGGTCTTTTTAGCCACGGGTGTCATTTCATTTCTTAAATCTAAGATTTCTCAAAACTGAACCCAGGGCACATCAAGAGTTAATTTTAAGACAAAACTTGAAAACTTTAAAATTGCTTTAAGCATGTTGAAGTTACTCTCATTCAAGCCTTCACATTTCAGATGGCAGTTGTGACAACTGATGTATTCTCTCTGATCTCGCAACATGTTAGTATTTAGACATGTGTTTGTGCTTTTCTTTTTCTGTCAGTTTGGGCCATTCTCTGTATTCAGCAGCGTGACAGCGAGGTGTAGTGATAACCATGTGGGCTGCACTGGCGCAGGGCCTTTACATGAGAGGGAACAGTGGGGATATGCAGACTGGAGTCAGAGGCCCATCCATTAACTTGACAGGGTGCAGAAGCTGCCAGGAGTTGAGCGCATGCTTTGGAGCATGCCTCCTCTGAGGGTGTGTGTGTCTCAGCGCGCCCCGTACCGCCCCGGTTTCTCAGAGCACCACCAGAGAGTCTGACCCTGGCAGGATAGCCAGGCTACGTCCATCTCCCCTGTCTGTGTCTGGAACCACAAGGAGGCTCTGTTCGGTTCGGCTTGGCCCAGAACCCTGAGCGAGGAGAGAAAGGGCGACAGTGCAGCCCGACGCTCCCATCAGACTGTCTGCCTCGACGCTCCCCGAGGAAATCAGTTTAACAGTCCCCAGCTCTTGGCAAGCAGACAGAGTGGGTGGGAGGCTGCAGAGGGGGGTGGGGGGGGTTGAATCAGGGAAGAGGTGCATGTGTGTGTGTGTGAGAAAGACAGAGGAGAGCAGGGGAGGGGAGGTGTTACTGGCTTTCTGGGCGAGAGGGAAATCTAATAAAATTGAACTAATGGGGTTGTGGAGTTTTAGGGGACAGAAAGTGGGATTTGCTGGCAGGCACTGGTGGGTAAATGGTGGTGAAAGCAAAGAGGATGGAGCAGGAGCCTTAAACCAAACCCCTGAGTTTGAATACAGCATGTTTAGTTTAGATTACGACTTAGAGAGCCGTAATGCGTTGTGACACAACTCTGGAACAAATCAGTAAACCAGTAGAATATTTTTAGTTCCTCTTATTTCCCTATTTGTAGGTATCAGTGAAATAAGTGAACTTTCGATATTAATCCCAAATTTTAGGTAATTATGTTGACATTATGAGCGTTTCATCGCAGAAATAAAAAAAAACTGTAAAAACAACAGAAATACAGTTTTTTCAGATGTCAAATAATGCAGTTAAAAATGTTCATAATATTTATTTTTGTAATTTAGAAGAGTTGAAAGGTTAATATTTGGTACAATAATCCCTGATTTTCAATTAAAACTTTGAAGTGTTTCAGCATGTTTCACACAAGCTTTTCACTTTCCTGTTGATTTTAGACTCAAACTTGTATTTTTAGGGATGTAGGTGAAGTGTTCACTATTCTTCTGTTACCAATGATAGATTTTATCTGTTTTTAAAATAAAAACTGGAATGCCTCAATTCTGTAAAAGCCAAGAGCCTGTTGTTCATGGCCAAAACCTCTTGAGACAGCTGCTGCATGAAGGTATAACTGTACCTGTTGATCTTAGCTACCAGGTTTCATGATGCTTTCAGGGATCAGAAATAGATGGGATTTCGCTAAACCAATTGGAAATACTTTGTGCTCACATTCTGAACCAGTCTTTTGTTAACGAAGAGCAAACAGAGATATACAGAAGCTTCAGTATTTATCTGGGCTGTTTTTATGGGAAGAGTAAGATCTCCATTTAAAACTTTGATCTCTTTGTCGTTAAACTGTGACACCACAGACTGGTTAAATCTTTCCAACCTTCCGTAAGGCGCCAGATAGCACACCGCTCCACTTTTAAGGGGAATAAAAGTGCTCACCCTGACCTTACTAGCTTTGATTTACCCATCCCCAGATAGGCGTGGTCCCCTCCCTTCTTGTACCTGCTCCATGCTCCTGCTTTCTCCTCCCAGGGTTAATAGATATGAAGTCATCTGGTGGAAGAGAAACCCTGGTGTGTTCTCAGGAGGTGCCCAGAGCACTCCCAGGGACATCACTCAGAGGCCTGTCGTGTCAAAGAGGAAGCAGCTATTAATAAATATCATTAATGGACAATCACCTGGTATCACCGAAACCACATAAATGTGAGCAGCCTAAAACAACAGAGTGGGAGTTGGGAGTCAGAGGGCAGAGGTCTGCGAGGAGATAGCTTCCTTCTGTGCAAAAAGCTAGCTGAATCAGGGATTTTTTAAAAAAAAAATCAATATCCGCCACTACTTTTATCACACTCAGAATGCATGAAATGTTCTGTCAAACACATGTATTTATGCTGCTGTCTGATAGAATTACGAGGACAAGAGCCAAACGAGTTTTTATGGTGTCACATAAATGCCATATTTTTGTCTTTTTGCTTTGTTTTCCATTTTCCTGCAGCAGCTTGGCAGACAGTGGTGGGAAGCACTGCATGCCATCTTACCTGCAAGTAGTCCGCGCTGCCACAGGCTAACACCTGCACTCTTTTAATGACTGTTTTCTGGGACGGCTATGTTGCTGCAAGAGAAATGTAAATGTATGCATGCATGCGTGTGTGTGTGTGTGTGTGTTATTAAAGTAAAATGCACATAGTGGTTAAGTTCCTGTGCTCAGCAGAGTCTGGGGAAATACAACCTTGTGTTAAAAAGTCATTAGGGAGCTGATGAAGGTGTTTGAGAGTCACAGCCTGCTCATCATCGCTCTGCTAACGTCCCTTAGTTGCGTCACTGTGGTTCTGGATACAAAGGCTTAAAGTTTTGGCTGAACATGACTTAACTCCAGATGGAGGAAGAGCTGACACTTGTGCAGAGATAGCTTCAGGAGTAGACTTGCTGTCACGGTAAGGCCTTCTTCTTTTAGCTCAATTTGCGACTTTGCCATTATTCTTAAATTCTACTGCTTATAGGTTTTTAGATGTTACATTAGCAGTAAAGTCTGTCATATGTTATTGCCTCAAAAATGACAATAATGATGATTGCAGGACTCAATTTCTCAAGTTCATAATTTGTGCAAAATATGCCCTCAAACAGAAAAGGTTGATATAATAATATTAGAGTTGGCATTGGGTCTAATGGTCTGAATGAAGGTATCAGCTTCAGAAATGTTCCTTTAGCTCTGTGTCTTTCTTTACAGGGTTATTTTGTCATTAAAATCTAATTAAATGAGCACAGTTTTGATTATTGTACATTCTCAGGGGTGTTCTGCCTCCAACCATCAGCATTTCCCAGCAAAAAAGTCATACAATGGAAACTGGTCAAACCCTTAAAATTTAAATAAAATAACTTTCAGATAAACTTTTAACATGTTTTTTGAGACCGGGGTTGTTTAAGACGTAATTGGTCTTAACCCTTCTCAAACTAACTGTGAAGCTTCATAAATTAACTTGTATTAATGTTAAAACATAGACAGGAAGAGAGTTATCTATTGCAAGTAGGATTTTAACTGCTTCTAAAATGACTTCTCTTCAAAAAAAATCTTCAACTATCCCTTTAATAGTTGTGTTTTAACAGGATTACTAGGATGGAAATTTCTCACCATGAAACAAGAATGATTTTATTTCATGTAGTTATATTTTGAAGTAGTTATTTCTTCATTTCACTTCATTTCACCCTATAAATATTTTACTTTCAGCAATATTTTTGGTTAATTTGGTGCTTTGTGTTCGTAACACGTCCTACAACTTCCGCAGCCGCCCCTCGGCTCTCTGCCTCGCCTCTGTACTTTGACACCCGCTGGCCTCTCTGAATTTAGGCTAATTCAGTTAACAAGCACACAGTGCTCTACTGCCAGCTGGAAACCTCTCGGAGACGCTGATAAATGAGCAACCCGTTGTCCCGGACTGATCGTGTTCGAGGAAGAGACATGGGAACCCGTCTAATCTCTCCTTACCTCTGGTCTCTTTCTCTTCCACTGTTGCATTTCACTTCCCTCCTTTACTCTTGCCTGAATGAGCATCTTCAGGGTAACTTTGTGTGGACTATGAGGACAATGTGCAATGAACTGGTTTCCTGCTCTTTGAGTGGTGAAACTTTGTATAACCCTGATTGGTTTTCTTTTTGAACACAGGGAGCTCATTTCCACTTTCAGACGCACGCTGACAAGGTGTTTAGTCCAAGCTGTGAATTCATTATGTATCACAATGATGATAACTACAACTGATATGTAAGCCTTTCAACTTTTGTTGAAGTTGGATTTCAACTTCCTTTCTGTTACTCCTGTATTTTTTAAATCTTATATTTGGATCACTACTCACTATTAACACATACAGGGTGTGGGATGAACTGTCAGTAGAAATAAAGGCCTTTCTATTACTACAGCACTGAGATTCTCAGTATGACTGTACTGCTGCAGGGAGCTGCAGGCTTTGTGTTAATCCCGCTGTGGGTTTAGCTGTTGTGATATTTTGACACCTATCTCATTGGTCACAAAAAGGAAGAGCTGCGACGCGTGATACTTAATGCTCATGAGGCTGCGTTGACTGGACTTAACAAAGTGGGAGTCTGAAATAGGGTTTGGATTTGTTATCTCTGCTTAAGCCCCTTTTAAAACAAACACTTAGAAGGTGCAAAAGATAAAGCTGCAGAAATGAAACTTGTGTCACAACGTGTGACATCTCCTGGTATGCCAAACAGAAACTATAGTTAGCTGAAACAGGCTCTGCAAGGTCATAATTTCACTCTGCTGGTTTCATGTGCAACCCTCTGTATCGCTCCCTTCACCAGAAACAAGGTAATAAGAACTAAACTAATTGTACATGTTCTTAAAAATACATAAATGCACTTAAGCTAATGCAACCCTACAGATGTGCTCTTCTTTGCTATTTTTTTTTTTTGTCTTTTAAAAAGTGATTTACTTGACTCTTCCTCTGCTCTGCTTGTAAAAAATGTTGTGCGCTCATAAGGCGGTGTGAGCGAGGAGCGCAGAGCTGATGTTTTTGCTTCGGCCATGTCTTAGCATCGTGAGCGGAGCCAGCTGGATGCCATTCCCGATGGGAATCATGAATGTGAAGGTTGTTAAAAGATATGGAGCCTTGCACCGAGCGTGGACTCACTAGCAGCAGCTGGTTGGCGGGGGGAAGGGAGCACTGAGAGAAATGAGAGCACTGGGAAAGAGTTTTAAAAAAAGAAAAAAGTGGAATTCATAACAGTAGCCTAGGAAGGAATGTCTTTCATTGCATTTTTGCTGGTAACATTGTGACTGGGACATAGTATATCATTATAAATATTTATATTAAAGTTTAGATGCCATTCAAATCTACATATGCCACTTTCTTTTTTTTTTTTTTTACGTCTGCATCTGTGCTTTTCCTCATGTGATGCCCAGAAAAACAGAGCGGAGCAGACGGGGCATTTGGTAAACATGAGGAACACAACTGTACCTTTACTGAGTCTCCCTCAGGTCTCGCTCATAGAGGACTCAGACTCAGCCAGGGCTAAGTAGACCTCACAGCTAAAGCAACAAACCTTCCTTTCGCTGGGTCAACAGTCTGACATTCACACCTCACCAGCAGGTTCATCTCAGCAGGCAGCATCCAGGCTCATGGAAAAATAGTCTATTGGGAATATGAAGAGGAAGGATTGGTATGAGGACATTTGGAAAAGGTGCAGAGCAGGAATGACAGGAGTGAAGGGGAGAGCGAGGACAGGCTAAGTGGTTTTGATTTGTTCACCTGACATATGGATTTATGAAGCCACTTGTCTTGTCATCTTCAGCAAATGCTCTCTACCTCTTAATCAGCTCACTGAAGAAAACAGTGCTTGAGAAAGAGATTTGTACCTCATGAAAGGTTGTACATGTTTATAAGCTATAAGATAGTATCCCAGGAATCTATGGCAAAGGCTTGAAAAATGTATATTTACAAATAATTTTCCATAGTGAGCTTCAGATGTATTGCAAAGAAGAATGGGTAAAAATGAAGATAAATACTCCAGACTTACATCTGTGATGATAGCATAATTCTAATTTTAAAAAATGTCCAACCAAGAACTGGGTTTGCAAATTACCCTGTGGACAGAAGGCATTTGTACAAAATAATGCAAAAAATAAAATGCAGAAAGGGCCCAAGCTGGTTTTCAGATCTGAGATTTTCTTGCTACAATGCAACACTGCGGCACCATTCAGCCACACTGAAAACACAAAATTAAATGTTGTGTATATCTCTTTTCTCCACGCAGAGGCTGAAAGCTGCCCTCTCCCACCACCCTGGTGCCATCCCCAACGGCAACATGAACTCCATGGGCCACATGATGGAGATGATGTCAACAAGGCAGGAGCAGGGCAACCATCATCACATGCACTCGCACCCGCACCAGCACCTCCAAGCACCTCCCCACACGTACCAGCACCACGGACACCACCACCACAGCCAGGGCCACGGGCAGGCCACACACCACCACCCACAGGGACACAACCCTCATCACAACTCCCACAATCCTCACCTCCTGCCTGGGCACCCACACCAGACATCACCGCACCCTCCTATGCACTCGCAGGTAAGAGAAGCCAATTCCCAGGGTTTGAGCTCCAAGGCAAAGCCGCATGTTTCATAACACATTAAATCTCCCACTCAGTGAGAAGTCACTGACTAATAGAGGGCAATGCTTCAGTAGCCCTTTGTGTAGTTTTGGAAGAAGCTATTAGTGGTTTAATGCTCAAGCATTGCTGAAATGATGCTTAAAATTAGAAGGTTAGTGGACAAACCCATTTCCCCCCCGCTTGCATCCTCAATGCCAGCTAGTTTCCTGGCGCGCTTTTCAGAAAACGCTTTTCTTCTCAGGTTGGTCAGCCGCAGGTCAGAGCTTGATGCCTGTCGTGAGGACGTTGCTTAGAGTGGAAGTCATAAAGTGGTGGTCATTAAAGATGCTCACAAATGTCTTTTGGAAATTTACTCTCACCTCATCCTGCACCAATGAGCTGTAGACATGCAGCCACATGAGAACTTCTGGTGCAAGAGGAGTGCTACAGACGCTAGTCCCGATGTTGCGCTGCAACCACTGATCAGAATCCTGGAAGTTGTTATCTGTGAATGGATGTGATTTAATTTAAAACTGATGCTTACAGCATTATGACTTTCTCCTCGCATTGTTGCCGTTATTTGCTGTGTCCATCATTTTGGATAAAGCACAGTCAGACTAGAAGAAATGCAACTCATTGTATGTTCCAGATGTAGCATTAAGGCATTAAAGCAACCCGCTCTGTATGCACAGCTGCCATTAAAGCAGCTTGTGTGTTTTCCATGGTTCTCATAAAAATGGTAATGATCTGAAGACTGAAAACACTTGACTTTGCCAAGGAGACGTCAGGATCTGTCAGAGCACGTACGTTTTTAGAAACGGGCCTTTTCACTATGTCTGCTGGAGTTAGCCTGAGTGGAAGTGGGCGTTGGAAAACTGCCTCCTGACACCTCTTTAACAAGGTGGGCAACTCTGGTGAATCAACCCAGTCACCCACTCAGTCTTTCACTTCTGACGCACGCAGCCCGGCTCCTGAGGCACGTGCTGCAAACAGATGTTGTTTTTGGGGAAGGTGCTAGGCATTAAAAAACAAGGGGGAGATAATGTATAGATGTTTACACACAAGCTGCTTTGAGGCCAGCGCAGTGGTGACAGCAGGCAGCTTACGGGCTGTTTTCCAGATGCCAGAGAGGTTGCACATTACGCAGACAGACGCTGTGTCATCCCGGAGATCCCAATAATGATCATCCTATGTGCCGTCTGTTTCAGATGTCACCTGCAACCCAGCAGATGCAGCCCACGCAGACGCTGCAGTCCCCCCCAGCCAGCGGCGGGCGGCGCAGACGGGTAGTGGACGAGGATCCGGACGAACGACGGCGAAAGTTTCTAGAGCGAAACAGAGCGGCCGCAACGAGGTGCAGGCAGAAGAGAAAAGTGTGGGTGATGTCCTTGGAGAAAAAAGCCGAAGAGCTCACTCAGACTAACATGCAGCTTCAGGTATAAAGATGAAACTCTACATTTATTCATGATGCAGTGTGAAATTTTAAGCTGTGTGGTCCAGTGCCTTGCAAAAATATTCACATCCTTTGAACTTTTTTTTTTACATTTTTTATGGTACAAGCCCAAACTTAATTTATTTTATGTGGAAGACCAACACAAAGTAGAACACAACCATGGAGCGGAAGGAAAACTGTGCATAGCCATGAATTTGTTTAAATAAGACCTGAAAGATGTGATATGCAGCAGATGTGCACTTCGTAGAACCATCTTGTGGACCTAGCTTTACAGACAGAGACGTGTGCATTCTTCTTTGTTAAGCAGCTGAATCTCAATCAGCTTGGATGGTGAGCATCTGCGAGAAGCAATTTTCAAGTCATGGTAAGGTCACTCAAACACACGAACATGCTGTGATCTAAACCAGTCCGTCAAAGCTCTGGTTATATGACCGGGGTCGTTGTCCTGCTACCAGTTCCAAATCCTTTGTAGTCTCTAAAGCTCTTCCCACAGGGCTGCCTTGTCATAAGCTCCATCTACAGTATCTTCTGAAGTTGTAACTCTGACCATCGCACTGAATTTCATGTGCCGGTTGATGAAACCTGTCCTCACAGCATGATACAGCCGCCTCCATGTTCCACAGTGGAAATTGTGTGTTCAGAGTGACTTGGAGTGTTAATCCATGACACATGGACAGCGTCAAATGTAACTTGTATCCCTTGCATGGTTTGTGCCAAACAGCAAACATTACTTTTTGTTTGCAAGAATTGCTTTTTTCTTGCCACTCTTTCATTAAGCCCAGACTTGATGATTTAATGGCTAATAGATAACTTATCTGATAGGCACTTTGTGTTGGTCTGTCAGATACATATTAAGACTTTTGCAAGGCACTGTAAATAATAGTAAACTGTATTCCTTGTTTACCACTACTAAAAACTGTCTTTTTTTTTCAGAATGAAGTGACCATGCTAAAGAATGAAGTGACCCAACTCAAGCAGCTTCTGCTCACACACAAGGACTGCCCCATCACCACTATGCAGAAAGAGTCCCAAGGTTACCTCAGTGAGTAGCCCAAAACATAAACACAGATGAACCCCATGCACACACACATTTTGGAATATGATCAAAACTACACCTTCCCTGATGTGCCTTAGCCCTGCAGACATAACTCTAAGGTGTCTGCCAGGACTCTTTGCTCTGATGTGCTGGTATCCAGGTCCCACGCTCGCCGCAGGACTCTTTCTTTCGCACCAGGGTGTTGCACACTCTGGTAGCCGGCCCGGATTGGGAGTTGGTCGTCTAAATCTTCTGAGAGACTAAATTTTCCATTCAACAGCTGCACTTTGCACAGGGAGTCAGCGTGAGAAAACCCTGACAGTCTACAAATTGGCAAAACCTTACCAATGCCCACAACCATTGTGACTTTTTGGATTGCGCTTCTGCTCAGCTTCGCATGACATCAGAGCTCCACCCTTTGATACGGACTCAAGTGACGTTTTCATGTAAATGGGATGAGGCACCTCCCTGTGCTAGCAGAGGAAAATAAGGCTCACATCCCCAATGGCTGAATGGCTCTTTTATGCAGGCGAAAGCCGCATCCCAGACAGGGCAGGAATGGCTTTCATTGATGAGTCTAGCTTGTGTGCAGATGTCATCTTCAATGTGTCTACAACTCATCAGCATGTTTACTGGCTTAACTGACTCAATTTACAGTGTCTGGTCTATCCTATTTTTGTTTTTGGAATGTTACATGTACTAAAGAAATATTTGTATATTAAAAGCTATTTTATTTTTACCAATAAATTGCTTCTTTCTTTACTATTATGAAATGGTTTGTGTTTATTTTTGTATTTTAGCAAGGTTTTTTGTTGTAAAACTTACACATATAACTATCCTTAGTGATGTCTCTGCTGTGTCCTCAGGTCCAGAGAGCAGTCCGGCAGGCAGTCCTACCCCAGCATGCTCCCAGCAGCAGCAAGTCATCCAGCACAACACCATCACCACCTCCACCACGACTGTAGGGGGCGGCACTGTGCATGGACAGGCTAACCACCGTACAGACATTAACCCCATCCACTAGGGACTGGAGAGTATAATTTTTTCAGCTCCCCCTCTTCTTTTCTGAGGGTTACCAGCTGCACATGCTGCCCCCCCCCCACCTACTAGGAGAAAAACCTCAAAAGACCAGCGCGGCTGCTCTTTATACAGTAGCTACAGTATATTTTTATAGACCAACCCTGTTAACGCGCAGTGGCTCTGTGGTTTGCTCAGTCTTGTTTTTCTGTCTGCTTTTTTGTGCAATTGGCTGGAAGAAGGGTTGTTGCTGATCACCAACAGCAGTTTTGGAAGTTTTTCTATTTTGTTATGGTACAAAGCTGACTAAGGTAGCTATGGAACCAGAGAAAGGAGCCAAAAAGCATCTGATTATCTTCTCCAGAATCATGTCTTAGATTTTGTATGCATAACGGACTGAATAAGAAGTCAAATCATTACCTGTGCAAGACAGACAGGTGGACTTCGGTATCGTGTGTTTGACACAGAATCCGAGTCAAACTGGCGCTATGCCTTTGTAAAGACTTAAAGCTGGTATGACTGTTAGCATTCACCCTGTCACTATAAGTCTTAATGAGCTTTATTATAATCTGCATGACAGTGATGATACCTTGCGAACAAATGGAAGCAATACATAGCAGTGTTGATTATCTTCTTTACTGTATCCCCGCATTATGATCAGAGTGACCAAAACATTTGATGTTGTGTCAGCTACAGAACTGAACACTGTGATCCCGGTGAGGCAGCTCAGGGGTTGAGACGAACTCCTATGCTCTGCAGGACCAACTCAAGCTTTAATCGTTGAAGACTTTTATTTGTCTGTGTCGAGTGTTTGGATTTAAATTCCAAATGAAATTTATGTTTGATTGTGCGAATGCATGTGAGTACTGTATAGTAATCTTTTTCCTTCTTTTCTGTGCAGAACAAAGTTCGGTTAGAGCAGAAAAAGAGAGAAGCTTGTGAGAAAACAGGAGAATTTGGGAAATTTCTTTCCTTTGGGGAACAGACAGCCTTTAAGCATTTCTTTCTTGGTGTACTTTCCAAGTTATCACAATGTGCCTGAATCTTTTTTTTTTTTTTTTTACTCTTTGTTTGCTTACGTTAGACAACTTTGAAATTTTTTTTTTATTGTGTTACTTCTTTAATTGTTTATGTTTGATGCATATTAGAGATAGATTTTTCCATAGGTAAATAAGTATTGGGCATATTTATGTTTTTCTCATGACAGTCATACTGCATGTCTGGAACTGCCCAGGTAGTATCTACACATAGAGAAAATAAATCCAAGTTATGCCAGATCTTGTGTAACGATGTGGAATGTCACAGGGAATGAGTATTGAAGATGCTTACTGAAATGTATGTAATCTAATATGAAAAGGGAAAAAAAGCCTCTTCGAACTGTTTCAGAACAGACATAGGGAAATTGAGTTCATTAGTTGGTTAGATTTGATCCTGATCTGTCCGTCTACATACCTGTTCCAGTTCTTGATTTCTCTGCAACCCTCCTCTGTGCACTATGATCTTTAGTTCCTTCCAAAGATTTTTAATTGGATTCCAGTCAGATGATTGACTGGGCCATTCAATTGTATTTTCTTTTTGTAAAACTAAGTCAGTTTCCTTGGCTGTTTGTTTGGGATCAATGTCTTGTCTAAAAGCTTATCTTCATTTCACCTTCAGGTTAGTTATAAATATGTCCCTTTACATATTTATATTCATCTTTCTATTGCATTAAGCCTGCCAGTATTAAATTACTTTCTAACCTCAATGTTAGTGTCGTGTTTTGGGATAGTATAATTCTTAATTTGTTCCCCTAATATGGTGTGGACAATGACACTCAAACAGTGTTATTTTGTTCTTAAGCTGAACAGACTATATTTCCCAGTGTTTATATTGATTTCACTTCAGCAGTGGAGTCTTGTGCAGCGAATGCGTAGAGCCTAATTCCAGGTGTTTCTTAAGAACTCTGCAGGAAGTTCTTCGGCTCCTCTAAGCAATTTTCTTGTCTCATCTGCCAGAGACTTTGCAAGGACCACCTGTTTGTGCCCCTAACTATGCTCACAGAAATCCAGAAACCTCTCCTTAACCAAAACTACCAGCATCTTTTGCTGCGATCAGTTTGTGACGGTTATGAGAAATTTCTTTGCTTTTACTCGTCTTAAAATGCTTAATGCATGATTTCTTGGTAATAAGAAACATTTCTTTTAACCCAACAATTAAATACTATTAGTCAGCTAATGGGATGCAGGATTTTTTTTTTCTAAATACTGCCAGATTTTAATGGTTGTTCTTCTCTTTCTTGTTCTTTTTAAATACTTTTAAAGTGTTCAATACTTATTTCTTGTGACACATTTGTTTGATTTTTTTTTTATATTACTTAGTTTGTCACTGACATGTGGCATTCATTTCAGGGCAGTAGCCTCACTAGAAATCTATGTACTGAGAAAAACATCGATGTGTTAAATAGTTGTTTCCAATTCTCTATTTCTGCCCTGTTCTGTCCCCCTGCCGACCTCAAAACTTCTCATATCAACCACATCTTGTCTTTATCTCCTCTCCTGAATGACCAGAAATGTCAGTTGAATTGCATGCAGACCCCGATGCACTGTGTTTTGCAGCAACATGGGTGAAATACATTCCACTGGCAGGTGGAGCGATCACAGAGTTGTCTATGCACTTTTGTCCTCTGATGTGACAGAGGGTAGAATAGCCATATTAAAAGGTCAGAGTAATTCTCAGCGATCTCCCATCTTCACAAACCAGCGAGAAAAAGGTAGCGTGTTTTGCCTTTTTTTAAAATTTTTTATGGAGAGGCCATGCCTGCCTTGCATCACAAGGAGACCCAAAGTATCGGTATGGATGTCACACCGTTTAACTTGTGCTCTTGTTGTTTTCAAAAAGTTTCTCTTCCCATTCATGCTAGGCTGTTGAAGGGTTTGGGGAATTGTAGCTTTTATGTAGTCTCTTGATGTCAGAGCCTGCATGTGCAGCTCAGTATGAGTGATGAAGAGTGAGAGAAATTCTCTTAAAAAGGGCTTTGTTGTACCACCCCTCTGACTGGAAGCTTGCCTTATTTTTAGTTTGTGAAACTAATGACGGAGATGATGTCTGAATTACCATTCCGAATTAATCTTTTGCATGAAAAAAAAAAAAAAATGTTAATGACCTCAGAATACTTTAACTGGAATCGTTAGACTTTGAAGTTGTGTGTAACTTTACTCTCTTTGGCTCTGAATTTGAATTTATTACAGAGAAAAAAACATTTGTTACTCTTTCGGCAAACAAAACGGTCAGATGGAAGTACAACGTGTGCATATCTGTGTGCAACATCATATTGATGATGTTGTGACTGTATTATTTGAAATTTAAATATATAAATATTGTACATATCATTAATTTCTATAATCATGTACATGTATTGACACCACCTTTCTTTTTGAAGGGAGTATGAAATGTGTGGTACGTTTGTAAATAATGTTTTCATAGCACTTGTTGCCTTTTGTTGAACGCCTAAACATGGAGACTCGTTCCAGCGCTTAAAAACTTGTTTATATGAAATGAACTGATGAATCCATTCTTGCCTGCATAACTTTGTACAACATTTTGTGTGTTTGTGTCTGTAATTATGTTGCCTTTGTTTTATTTTGCATTTGTACAGACATTTAATATCATTGCAGTTACATTACGGTATGAAAATAAAGCACTTGTTCTGTAACATACGATTTACTATTTTCTGTGGTTTAGATTCACTTGTGTGGAAATGCATTTTTGGTGTGTGTGCATGTAATCCTGTTAAAGGTGATATGATCAACTGTCCTTGAAAAAAAAATAACAGCTCATTAAATAGTTAGATGCTTTAAAGGTTTAGAATGCTCATTAATTATTAAGCTGTCTAGACAGCTTGATAGATGCCTGATGAAATAACATGGCAGTTAACGTCAGTGCATGAACGCCAGATTCATGCAGATAGATGCAGTTTGCCAGTAACAATCACATACAACCACATTAACATCCCTGCAGAAATGTTACCATTTTTGAACGTATTTGTTCAAGAAATGCTCCAGGTAGCTTCCTTTTACACTTTAAGAACATATCATTTAGAAAAATACGATCACCACCTCTTAAATATATCAAATTGAATTCAAACGACTAATCAAATCAAAACAATTTATTCAAAAATATCAGGAATTTTTAATACTTTTATTCTATCATTGCAGAAAATCTGAATAGCACTTTAACATCTACAAGTTTGGAAAGGATTGGCTCAAATTAAAATGAAAATTTAAATGAATAGTTATGGTATATATATATATATATATATATATATAAACATATTTTAAATTAATTTCCCTTTGAAATTGGATGATTTTCCTCACTGCTGCCTCTACTTAATTGGCCGATGTGAAAGACTGGTTGATCTAACATGCTGCTTAATCAATAGGTAGTAAAATTTATGATCATATCATATCAGTGCAGTGAGATGCAACGATCAACCCTATGAAAAATAGAAACAAAAATAGGTGTAAATAAATTAACATAAATATAGAGAGGGTATTATACAATATTATATTTTTTTATAAATTAGGACCTTATATGAAGACATTTGGGTGTATTTTTATTTTTCAAACCAGTTTTAGGCTTACTTTTCACATATTAAAAAGCGTTACAAATTACTTGACGATACATTTGCTATAAACAGTTAAAAACTGAGATGTATTTTTACAGCAAGAAGTGCTTTTTTTTTTTTTTCTTCCCCCCTTCAGAGGTAGCAGCGCTGCTGTGATCTCTGCTATCACCATGAATTTGTTTCCAAATTCGCACACACACTTCAAATGTTTTGCCCCCGCCGCTTAATTTTCCGAGCCGACTCCCCTTACAGGCTGAATGCTTTGCTGTGACCACTTTTGTGCAGGCAGAATTTGAAACAGGGCCCCACATGTCAAAAGATGGAGCAAAACAGTTTGCCTTTGTGACGCTGACAGTTGTGTGGATTTTTTTCCATTTGAATAAATCTGGCATGTGCCTGTGTGTTCAGTGATTCTCCAGCCCAAACACATATTGTGTTTGACTTATACATTAATAGCGGCTGCCTCACTGTGCCAAGCAGCTGCATATTAGGGCCTATTACGTGATTTCATAGCTCTTAGAAAATTGCTCCTATTCACAGCGAATCGGCTGGGGTGGGGCAGCGGGGCTGGTGGGGGGAAGGGTTTGGAGGGGGGGTGGTAGAAGGACAGGAGGAAAAAGCTTGCAACACACAATCATGCCTTTTCAACCGGAGATGGCAAGGTTGATGACAACATGACCATTGTGTTATAATGATAACACCACAAAGGCATCTGCCCTGCTCATCAAGGCTTTACAGAGGCTGCAGATACAATTTAATTCACTGCTCTGTTGGCGGCGCTGATACCATTATGCAGCGCGTTGGCACGGGGGGTAATCACTGTCTTTCTTGAGAGCAAAATTAAAAAAAAAAAAAAAAAAGACAAGCACAAAAAAAAAAAACAGGGGAGAGAAAAAAGATGGAGTGATGATGATGATGATGATGATGATGATGATGATGATGATGATGATGATGATGGGGAAGCCAAACTTACAATTAAGACTTCCAATTCTGAGGTGTCAGAGCCCCCCTGGAGACTCGCGCTCATGCACTTGCAACGCTTAAAGTACTGTTTATTTACCATGGCTACCAGTAATTATAATTAACATATCATTCAGTCGTAAGTGTATTTTCATCGGTGGCTCGGTCTGGCCGCTGTGTTGTTGAAACAGACAGACAAGACAGCTGAAAAGGTTGAGCAATGAGAGCTGGATGCTAAGTGCTTTCTGTACGGACTGGTATGGACAGCGTAACGTAGATATCACCCTGCACCAGTGATGTTCATCAATTTCTTAATTAGGTGTCACCATGGCAAAGGAATTGCCCACATCAGTGGCACTAATGCTTCATTTCTTCCTTGCTCCACCGTAGTGTTTAATTAGTTTAATGGCAGGGCAGGGGGGGAGGGGCTCTCTATGGGCACAACTTTAAACATTACGCCAATTTGTAATAAATAACTATCTTTGCGTCGATATCTCAACATCAAGAAACGGAATGTCGATCTAAGAAATATCGTTGGGTGAAAGGTAAGTGTTTATTTGCATATTGGTGACTGAAGTAAAGACTTGGTTCTCTCCTCTTAAGAGAAACTCTCTGAATACCTCCGTTTTCTTAGCTGCTGCTTGGGAACGGTCAGCTTTGGTTCCCTCCGCTGGTGTTTCTGTAAGGTAGAGGGCTGGGATCTAGGTAGGCTGTATTTCTTCCCTAGCCACTCTTTTGTTTCCATGGTGACATGTTTGGGTAAACGCCATGCTTGAAGGCACACTTACGACCCATCTTCGTTGTTCATATCCAACTTTGCAGGACTGTACGGCGCGTGGCCCTGCCCTCTGCCCTTTCGTGCAGTGAGGTTGTCTTGTATCTTCGGTATACGGACTCTGACAGCATAAGGCTTCCACCTCCAGTCTGTTTTTCTTCAGGTCTGTACAAAATCCTTCCCTCTTTGTCTCGTTGACGCCTGTGAGTTTTGTCTTGGTCTCATCTCAAGCAGTATTCTCTGAATCGTTTTGGATGTTTACTACCAAGCTTAAGACAGCTGTAAGGTCCAAACAAATAAGATGTTTAGGGACCAGGTGACCCAGACAAAATGAACACACAGGGTTCAGCTAGACGGCCTAGAAACACACATCTATTGGCATTTAGGACTTTTATGAAGGTTTGAGTGAAAGAAGATGGAGCTACATCTGATGAATGTCCTTCTGGGGAAAAAACAAAAACATTTTGTTTCCCTTTAGGGCGAAGCTAAACTGACTCTTTGCTAAGTTGCAAAGAACTCAAATGGAATGTGTTCAAAATTAACAAAATGGTTCCTTTTGTTCAAGATTTCCTTTGGGGGCTAGGCTACGGTTTCCAAAAGGCAAAGTTGATTTGCTGCGACAAATCAAGTTTAAAGCAACATCTGCTTTGTGTCACCTTGTGCAGTTTAAAAGTTAATACGTTAGAAATGGTACGAGATTATGCAGATTAAAATATAAACACTTTTCAGCATAAGTCTTCCAGTGCTCAGGTCAAACAATGCACAAAAAATACCAGTAAGATGTATTGCACTGCATATCTCACAGAACATCACTGACACTGCAAGGATTTCTAATTTCTTTTATTTTTCTTCCAAAATTGAAATTACACTACTTTTTAGTGCCGCCTACTTCTGATTACAATTTGTAAGTCCCTCAAAATGAATTCTGTCAACCCCAAAATGTCAAAAGAGCCTAAAATATAAAACACTGCACATCCAAGACCTCTACTTGCGTTAGGAGAAAAGACTCACCCATCTGGAACTCAGTGAGTCTCTCCACAGCCTCGTTTCTCTCCCTCTCCAGCTTTTGCCACTTTCAGAAGAAAAAGAGACGTTTCAAAAACGACTTTAATTTTAAATCAATTGACAATTTATAAGCGAGCCAATAATAATACGCAGGAAAACATTTTCTTTACAGTGAACTAAGAGGAATGTTTTTACTGATATTTTTCCAAAATAATTTTTTTAAAGCCTCTGAAGAAATTATTTAATGTGAAATGGTACAATCTAAATCACACTGTCGGGAAAAAAAGAAATAATATTGCGCATTATGGACAAAATGTTAAGTTTAAAAAAGGACAATCAAACAAGCTAGTTGTGTCGGTTTCCTCTGTATGAATGGTTTTACAAACAATATTTCATGGAATCAGTGATGTGCAAAGGTTTTCCACTTGTGGTTTAATTTCAATCAGTTCAAAATTTTGTTAAGACATGATGATGTTTATATTATAACCTTAGATGGTTGGTTTTTCCCACATCATTGGCACTAATGCTCAATTTTCTCCTTGCTCAACTGTAATGTTTAATTAGTTTAACAGCATGGCACTTCATAGGGGCATTTTTTGTGTGAGTGTAGCTTTAAACAATTGAACAATTTGTATTAAATAATTATAAATAACTGTTTTCAAATTGAGAAACAATCATCAAAGAAATAACCCCAGATAAAAGGTAAGTGCTTATTTGCATTTCAGTGTTAAATAAGTATTTGATCCCCACGCCCACGCAAACATTGGATATTATTGAAGGAATGTAATGTAATGACCGTCGATCATTACAAAGTAAATTATTTATACCAAACAACTTCTGGTCTGTACCAAATTATATTTTTATAGGAACATTACTTCCTGGTTTCACTGCCTTTCAGTCAATAGGTGAAATGCTCTCAGTATATTTAATGCTAAATAGGTTTTAGAACTTGTGCATTTTAGAACGGCTTCATTAGCATTACTTTAGTCTGTTTTAATAAAGCTTTTAGGTAAAAAAAAAAAAACTAGGGTTGTTGTTTTTTGCAAGTATCAAAAACATTACAGATTCATTTTTATGCATTAAACTTCTGAGCAGAAATGTTATCTCAGAAACATGTTTTGAGTTTTACAATAGTTTTGCTACAGATTTAATTGTTCACTGCAAAGTAGGGATGCATCGACTTATCGGCCAGCCGATTTATCGGTGCCGATTTCCCTAAATTTGGGAAATCTGTGATTGGACGATTTTTACATGTGAAGCCGATCTTAACCACCGGTTTTATCTACCTTGGCAAAGGTGTTTAAATCAACTGTTGTCTTCTTCTGCTCTGCTGTGAAAGAGGTTTGACTAGCAGACTGGCCCACCAGATCAGGTCTAACTCATCAACTTTCTTGCAACATTTTAGTAAACAAAAAAATCGGTATCAGAGAAAATCAGAATCGGCAGGTCAGGATTTTTAATAGATCGGTAATCTATAATCGGTGATCGGTCAGAAAACTGCAATCTGTGCACCAATACTGCAGAGCAAGCTACTTGGCATTGTTAGCAGAACCACATACCAAACTGTCAATATCTGAACTCTTACGGTTCTATCTGCAGCCTCCTTCTCCTCCTCCTGGTTCTGCTGGGCCTCATCTTCATCCGGCGCTGTGTGAAGTAAAGGATGCCAGTAAGCCATCTTCATCACGATGATAAAACCCAGTGTAGGAAACCCAGTGCTAACATATTGTTTAAATAGATTTAAAGGGACACTCATGCATCATGTGATAACTTCTCAGCCAGCTATACCTGTGACTCATGTCTCAAAATAATTATAGGACAACCGGCATGGCCGCGAGGTAGAAGGTCGCGTTTGACGGTGCTCCTTACAATGATTCCAAGAATCCTCTTTTTAAAAAATGACTGAACGCTCCGACAGTAATAACTGACCGTGATTAGAGTCCCCTGTAAGGCGAGCAACAACTCCAGAAAACTGATGATTATAGTTTCTTCATAAATCTTTCTCTTATCCTTTCATCCATGGCGGAAAACAACATTATTTGGAGTGGCTGTGTTCTGGAGCCCACTCTGGACCAAACACACACCAGAAGCAGAGAAACCATCTGTGATTTTATGAAAGAATTAAATTTGATAGATATCTGAGTCTTTAGCGCCCATTAACATTATTTATTTATTAATTTTTTTACCATTATTATTATTTGTAATACTGTCTTAGATTAAATTAGCTTTACTCAAAACATTGTTAGACCCACACATTCTTGCCCTCATTCTTTGGGTTTTGTGCTGACAGGTGGCATTGAGTGTGAATAAGAAACAAACTAATGATGTGATTAAGTTCTTTTTTTCACTACAGGCTCAGAGCATCGTCTCTCTGTACTTTCCATCCTGGACTCATCCAACTAATGACTGAAATGAATATTTCCCAACTCTGTCCTGTATTGTCATATTTCACACCTCCCAATTTAACCTAATCGATTGCCCTGCCCCTAATACTATATATGGTAAATCTTTTCTAGACAATGCTGTGACAACTGTTAAAGAATCTTTTCCATTGTTAATGTCCTTTGTAGCACAAAATAGCTCAGCAGAGGGCAGCAGCCTTGTTTCTGCCCTCTCCCATATTAGTCTCAATAATGTTATCCTCATTGCCTCAGATGATGGACTCATGTCTACACTTGTCCTGTTGCATCTCAGCACTTTATTTGATAACATCCACTGTGAAAAGCTAGCTTTTTAGTCAGTCACCATGGATGGCAATATATTGTCTGGTAATAATGTAAAGAGCCTTGGTGCTGTTCCATGACCAGGAAATGTCTTGTACATCCCACAATAAACTTTGGGGCTTTCTTCATTCACCTCTGCTGTTTCTCTCTCAACAACGAATCATCTGCCTCTGTTTAATTCTGTCCTCTGCGTCCTCTGCGCTCATGCCAACTGACTTCCTGTTTTTTTTTCACTTCATCCATAAATCTAATTTTTCTCTTGTCTTCCTCTGAAGCTCCTCCATTCTTATGTCGACATAATCACCGTCTCTCCTCTGTCCGAACAGTACAGGTACGTAAAGAGCACAACCACGCAACTAAAGAACAGCTTTGAAATCTCTTATGCTGCAGCCTAAGAACTGATTAAGACTTTATTTATTCATCTATCATCCAAATTTGTTCTTGAAACATAATGAGAAATAAAAACTTTGTCTTATGTCTTTCTCTGACGCCAATGAATGTCAAGTAACCTTCAGCAAGACATAAAAAGTAGTGAACCAGATTATCTTTTCCCATTCTGTACATTTGTTGCTTTGCTTTATCTCCACAGAAGAGAGAACAACAACAACAGTTAACCAAACTATGGCTAAATCAAAACAGAAAGTATGCTGTTCTGAAAGATTTACCTTTGTTTGGCAAGTCTATAACATTCATGGTAAGTCCCTCTGCAGCCATGGTGAGAAAGTCTTGAACTAACCGGAAGCGAGTTCCTCACTTGCGACACACCAGCAAACAGAAGGCAGATAAGGAGAGTGGGATGGGATTACAGTTGTCCAAGTGCAATAAAATGCAGATTGTAACTCCGAACCTCTTAACCATCTAAGTAATTAGATTCACTAGTGCAAGGAAGTATATCCTCTGTCAGTTCTAGAAGTTTAGTGAAAACCAGTGATTTGGTGTCTAACCTGGTTGTCAAACAGGGTCTGAATTAAGAAGGTGTGTGTGAAAAATCCACCTGCTGCTTCAAAAAGGTTAAAGAAGACAAATACAGTAGCCAGGAATATCAAGCACAATGACAGGATGGGTAGGGTCTAGAATTTTTCATGTTGTGGTACAGAAGAGAACAAGGTAGAAGATCAAAGTTAATACAAAACTAATTATACAAAAATTGGGTAACACTTTATTGGTCGGGGTGTGCATAAGACTGACATGACAGTGTCATAAATGCGACATAATATCTGTTGTCTTTATGAATGTTTTTGACTGTTGTCATTAAGTGTCATTCGGTAAATAATGACACTTTTAATTCACATTCTATGAAGTTTTTCATAGAACCTTGAGTTAAAAGGGCCAGTAATGACTGAATAATGCAAATTTCATACTTTTAATAGACTTTTAAAGCACCTTTGCATTAAAACTGCTGTTATTTACTGAATGACACTTCATAACAGTCATAAACATTCATAAAGACTCCTTCATGTTCACGAAATACGTCACTCTTATGCACACCCCTTCAAATAAAGTGTTACCAAAAATGATATTATTATGATGATGCCTGGTATATTATACCAAGTGTTTACTTTTTGCAAAGCATGACTTCACAAAGCCATGCTGGAACATAAGCTACACATGGAGTTTCTCTGGATTAAAACAATCTTAATCCTATAGACAACTCTGCAGGGAACAGACATAGAAATGTTGTGTTTTGGTTGAACTCTAAACTGGGTTCCTGTGGTGCTGGTTTGAGAATGGACTGTTTTAAAGAGGTTGTATCAGAACCAGACAACTTCAGAAGACCTGATGAATCAGGTCAAAGCAGAAAAAGTTCCCAGAATCCCATAAAGGTTTATGGGATTCTGATAAACCCATAAACCTTTATGGGTTTATGGGTTTCATATGTTCATATGTTACATGAACACGTTTTGAAATCTTCGCAATATAGTGCAGTCCAGTATTAGCAGATCTGACCTAATTGATAAATTCAAAGGTTGAATACTGATCTAATTACAGTATTTCAACACAAGATTATTACTGTCACATTTTGTACAATGCAAATGATATGTTTAGCCGTTCCTTAAAGTCTTATGGCAAACATAAGACATTATGTATTATGAAATGAGATTAATAATTAAGCCATCTACGCTGAGCTGAAAGTGGGAGGCTGTCATATGCCATATGTGTACTTTGAACTGCTAACCTCGAGAGAAGTCTGTGTTCTGAGTTTCTACTGAAAGCATCTGGAGGAAGAGCCATCGTTTCACAGACAAACTGGTCAACCAGTACTTGCCTTTTATTTCAGCCTACTGGCTTTCTTTAGCTCATAAATAACTGGGGATATCTCTCCTTTAGAGGCGAGAGATATCAAGTGCAATCTCCAGAGGTTAGAGGGTGAGGGGCAGGGTTCATCTGGGACATCAAAAAACAACCAATCTTTTTAAAGTTATGCAGTAACACTGACAGGGTGTGCAAAAGACTGACATGACAGTGTCATAAACATGACATAACATCTGTTGTGAACATGAAGGAGTCTTTATGAATGTTTATGACTGTTGTTATGAAGTGCCATTTGGTAAATAATGACACTTTTAATGCAAAGTTGTATTGAAAGTCCATTAAAAGTGCCAACTTTGCACTAAAGTGTGATTATTTACTAAATAATACAAAGTTGGCACTTTTAATGGACTTTCAATGCAACTTTTAAAGCACCTTTGAATTAAAAATGTCATTATTTACAGAATGATGCTTCATAATAACAGTCATAGACATTCTTAAAAACTCCTTCATGTTCATATGTTATGTCATGTTTATGACAGTGTCATGTCAGCCATTTATGAACCCCCTGTCAAAGTGTTACCAAATATGCTTAAAAATGTCACTATGACGTGACAGTGAGACCTATATGTAAAAAATAAATAAATTCAAGCCCCTCTAACTTCCATGTGGTCCTACTGCCATCTGCAGAAAACATTCCACCCAGTCAGAAACAGCCAATCAGAGCCAGGAGGCGGGTCTTACCACTGAGTGAGCTGCTGCTTTCCTGCAGCTGTGCTAATAATGGAGAAACAACTTACCGTTTCAGGAAACCCGTGTATCTGCCGCTGAATCGGGGGTAAATTCTAAGTAGTCAAAAAGACTTTCCCAGTAGATTCTACAACTGTGTTGTTCTCTTCGAACAGCTGACTGGTGAGTTTCCATAAATAACATTAAACATACCTATAAACATGTTTTTCTCAACAATCCGTACAAAATGCTAACATCTCAAGTTTCTACCAGTTTAAACGCTCCTCATTCAGAAAAAACGAACATTAAGTTAGACTTCAAAAATGTAAAAACAACACTATTAGCTGAATTTAGAAGCTGGAATTTTAAATAGCCAAGTTTAACTTTATTAGCTCATTATTTGTTCAAAGGCATCTTTTATTCTTTTGGTTTTTGAACAACTAATTCATGTGCATCTCAAGCAGCTACGCCTTCCACCAGAACTCGATTTTGAAGGTTACTTTTTTTCCCCTGATTCTGTATTTCAGTGTAAGATTTTCATAAATATAAACTTCTACGCCTAAATTTTGGTACCAAGAAGCTGGCAGATCAACTACTGAACTGACCGGAAAAAAAATATGCACCGATTGGTTCTTATATGTTCAGAAAAATAAAGCTGGGTGATTTCATTGTAATGTTGAACTGTTAAATCAGGATTTTATTCATTACCCCTCATTAGTAAATAGAATTTTAATAATGATTAACTTAACTTAAAGAGATTTTCACAGCTTTATCCAACGTTGATGGTGAAAGAGCTTTTTGTCAGATCCCAGAACAAGCAAATAATTTATTCCAAGAGCTTTTCTTTGACATCATGGAAAGACTTCTTGATTTGAAATATTAACAGTATGATCTGTTAAAAGCTTTGCTATCGTGAACAATGTTATCAGCAGATCAGAACGTCATCACTGTACGTCTAACTCAAATGTCAAACAAAAAGAGAAGCTAGCGCAGTTCAAGAAAGAGGAACAGCAAAGGGTTTACATATTCATTTATTCACATACACATGCTCACAAACGGCTATATCTGCACAACAAATCATTTTTTGCACACAGTTGGGAATGTTCATTATACGTTTATATAATCTTATCGACAAAAACACAAATAATGTAAACTTACACCTTTATGTGATAGGGTAGTGAGCCCATAAAAGAGGAAATATGGGAAAACGTACAACAAACTTCTGATCCATTTAATATCCACGTCTCTGGGTGGATTTTCTTAAGAGGTTGGAATTTGATGCGACTGGAAAAACCCCCAACAAATTACCAGCAGCTTTCTGCAAGCAACGACAAAAAAAACAACAAAAAAACATGACGATAAAAGCATTTTCAGTTAATAGCAATATGGTACTAGGAAGTTGAATCAATGACGTTTAAATTTGTCCCTTAATTTAGAAATATAGATGCAACTTTCTTTACCTGGTTCGTTTCTGGAGTCAACGTGTGTTGATCAACAGAAGGTTATAATAAATAAGGACTGATCTCAAACTACTATGATATGTTTACCAGTTTGCACTTAAAAACAGATACTAGAACCACCAACACTTTCCACTCTTGACTGGAGAATACAGATAAACTACAGTACAACCACATATCGGAAAGGTCCGTCCTCTTCCTGAATGAGGGTAAGGGGAGGGTGGAGGTGCTGAAGGCGGAAGTGATTTACGGACAGAGTTGACCTGGAGGCGAAAAGTGAAGCTTGAGATGAGACAAGCTTGAGATGAGACAAGCCGAGGCTTGACGACGCAAGCTGTCGAGACCAGAGGGTGAAAGATAGTAGGTGAAGAAAAAGGGAAGGAAAGAAAAAATAAAAAGAGGAGAGGAGAGAGGCGGACCTGAACGAGCCTTAGTGGCGAGCGGCAGATTCTCTGGGGTAGAACTCAGCCAAGGTGCTCTGAGGAATCCTCTTCAGCATCTCCTTGGGGAAAATTCGCAGCAGCTGCCAGCCGATGTCCAGAGTCTCGTAAACAGTCCTGTTGTCGTACGGGCCTGAGGGAGACCAGGGCCACAGACATTAACCACACAGAACCCCATACACCACATCCACTCAAACAGTTCAGAGAGAGGCAAGATGGTGGGTGAACATGAAACAGTTATACAATTATTTATCAATTTAGTTTTAGAGCCAGATCAAAGGCTGATTTGAACACTTTGAAAAATCTAGAGATCCATGGACTTGGCTAAAATTTAAGGGCAGAAACTGGACAAGTATTTAAAATGGTCTTTTGGAATTTAAAAGTTTTTATTTCCTCATCGTGGGCATAAATGTTAGATTTGGTTGTGTTTGAACCAATGATGTGTCTAAGAATAAGAAGCGGCTCAACAAGACAGGTCACAATTGCACATAATGGCTCTAATAAACACCTAAATTGATAAACAACCTTTAGGCATGTTTTATCCAAAACCCATCCTACTGGACTGATTCCAGTAGGAGGCCTTGACTAGACTTGTTACAGAAATGGGGCCTGATGGCTGAACTGAATATGTAGACTGGCCTTCCAGTCCAACTCCGCTCAGGAAATATTCTCGGTTACAGCACAAACTGGGCTTTCTCCCTTTCACTCGGATTCTTTCTGGTCAATTTCTAACTGGGCCAATCAATGAACACAAGGAGAAGTTGCGAACGATGACATCGATTTTCTGCGCCGTTTTAGAATCGTCGTCCGCTTGTAGTTTTAGCAATGGCAGCAGAGGAAGTGAATGAAGCTGTTCAGTCCTTGTTGGTCACACTTCTAAATATTGAATTAACAATAACAGCCGCCTCATTCAGCTCAGCACTTCTCTCTTCGCAGTGGAAGACTGTTGTTTACAACGCAGGCAATTTCAGGTAAGCTTGAGCGTTAGTGATTGGGTAAAATTTAAAACCTCAATCTGTCCACGCCTTCTGGAAGCAATCATTTCTCGACAGCCAAGCGCCCAGACCCTCTGGACAAAGCAGAGTGTAGTACAAGGGTCTGGTTTTTACCAGGCTACTGAATATGTAGTGAAGGGTAAGTTTTTCTTTCCAGCTGCTCTCCAGTAGAGGCTTTCAAAGAACCCTACATTTTAGGTGGAGGAGTCAGAAAAAGTTTTTTTTTACCTATTGTTATATTAAATTAATAAAAAAATATTTTTTTCTGGGGAAAAAAAAAAATTATATATATATATAGTATCTGAAACAACTTCATCACAAATTATTGTTCTTTGTTTCTTACCCTGAGCAATAAAATTCTTCTCAAACTTCTGCAGGAACTCCAGGTAGAGGAGATCATCAGAGGTAAGGGCCTCCTCTCCCACCACGGCCTTCATGGCCTGGACGTCTTTACCGATGGCGTAACAGGCATACTGGAAGCAAACACAGGGACTCATCATGGTCTTGATGACGGCTGCTCACTGGCCACACCTTAAACCAGTGGTGCCTGGAGGGCCAGCATCCTCCATGTTTCAGTTCTCTCCCTGGTTTAACGCACATGGATCAAATGATGGCTCATTAGAGGCCTAAGAAGAACATTGACATGCTGAGGAGATTGTTACTTCCACCAGGGAGGAACTAAAACATGCAGGATGCTGGTCCTCCAGGACCGACTCTGGGCACCGCTGTCATAAACGGGATTTGTTACCAGCTGGTTGGACACATCAGCGTGGTCTTTCCTGGTCATCCCTTCACCAATAGCTGACTTCATCAGACGAGACAGCGAGGGCAGCACATTAATGGGCGGGTAGATCTAAAACACACAAGTGTACAGTGTGTAATGAGCAGGCGGGCAGGCAGCAGGATGCCTGGGGGGGCCTGAACAGAGCTGAGCAGGAACATCTAGTAAAGGTTTTATTCTCTCTCAGAATATAAGCAGTTCATATCCCAGAATGCAGAAGCTCACCACGTTCATTTAGAGAATGGATGGTTTACCGAGTAAAGGGGGCGATGTGAGCAGTGCAGCTTCGCTGATGTAAAAATCTATGATTCCAGTCCATTCTGGAAGACTTTAAGAAAACTTCAGCATTCATGTTCACCAACTGGAATATTTCAAACTGGTGGAACTGATTTCCTGCAATGAAATTCCACCTAGCCCAGTCGCAATAAATCAACTAATCCATTAATGATAAATTAAAACAAGCTCAATGATTCCCATTTGCATGATTTATCGTTTTTCTCTTTTCTTTCTCTCTTTCTACCAAAAACTGAATGATAAAAGTCTCGGTGTGTCGGTCCTAACCAGCCCTTTCTTTGAAGCACAGTTTTGTTTACATGCTTCAGAATTTATTGTATTTGTTGTTTATTTACCCTAATTCCCGGACTGTAGAGCGCACCTGTTTATAAGCCGCACCCAGCACATTTTAAAGGGAAAACCCCTTTTCCACATACATAAGCCGCACCGGTCTATAAGGCGCATGTGCCTACATACAGACGGTACAGAGGAAAAGTTTTTAAAGTTTTAATAATATACCTTAGCTTTTCTTTCCAAACCGGCTCTTTGCACATAAGCTTCTGCGTTCGGGTTAAAGCGGCTCAATTCTTTCCCATCTATTGAAAACGGCACTTTACACCGGGTGTTTACAGGGCTTTTCCAAGGTAACAATTAATAATGTACATCGATCCGAAGCCCCAACAAATAAACTGGAGAAAGGTTTTAAGAT
>CAEFZY010000008.1:0-25043 GCA_903066815.1 Brachyrhaphis roseni
CAGATTCAGATTCAGATTTATTTATATTTGTCCCAAATGGGCAATTGGTGTAACAGCAAGTACAAAAACTAAAACACAAAATATCAAAGATAAAAAAAAAATATATATATATATATATATATATATATATATCAAAAATCAATACATAATGGAAAAAGTACAACAGTGTATTTCATCATTGACAATTGGACAGTTCCATCTGGTTGTCAAATGTATTTGTAGTAGCATCTGTTACAAAAACATATCATAACTTAATATACTATGATTCTTGTCGTATGGCTGCTGTTATATTCTTTAAAACAAATGCATCTGTTTCTTTTCATTAGCCAAATATTGTTTTCTACTGATGTCAGAGAAAAGGAGCACCTACCATTTTTCATTGCTTTACTGCCTTTCTTTTTCTCCTCCAGGCTCAGGCTGTGACCTTAACAGTAGCTCAGGCATTTAAAGTAGCATTAGATCTTTGGGAAATTTCTCAGGAAGGTAAGTCAGTGTCAATCTGAAAATACAATAAATGCATCTTAATTTTTATGGTTAAACATTATTTAAACAACAACAATAAAAAACAACCCTGGTTGGTCTTTGGGACATTTTAAAAAAAATTATGATAAAATTGTAGCTTTCCATTTTAGGATTCTGAGAATAACCTTTCTGTGTGCAGAGAAAAACAAGAAGGCAAGGAGCTGCTGCTCCTGTGCAGCCAATGAAGAACAGATGGTAACAACAGAGATGCAGTGTGTTCCGGCAGGTGAGATAATTTTTTTCTATATGTCCCCTTACATGTATTCTTGCACAACAAATTGGTCTCTGGAGTAACAGTCAGAGACAAGATACTATCAGCAAGACACGGCAGAAGGTTTAGGAGATTACTGTTGCAAGTTCACATTACTTCTTATCATCTAAGAAACTTGTATTGGAACTTTAACTTGGGTAAGCAATTCTTTATCCCACTGCGCATTTGGATAACAAGTAACCAGTTTGCACAGGCATCTTCCAACTCTCTTGCCATTTGAGCCGAAGGCGGTTGTAGTAAAAACAGATCCATACATTTTCACATATTGGAAGATTTCTTGCTTCTTTGCAGTGAGTTATACTTCCTTCACTGACCTTTACAGGTTATTATGTGGCTACTATAATGAGGCCTGTGAATATGTAGTTGTCGACCTACACAAATTTAACTGTCACTCCTCACATTCAGAAAACCAAATCACCCTAATTATGAATAACCGTTAGTTTTAAAGGCTAGAAGCAATTTCTGAGTTTGTACTGGCCTTGAGATTTATAGGTCAAAATGTGCTTAGCTCCTCAGAGGGTCAAAAAATCCTTACCACTTAAATGTGGATTGTAAAAATTAATAAAAAAAATGTGGTAAACCGCAAATATATTTTAAAAATGGAGTTTGTATGTATTATTACATAGAACTAGGATATATATATATATTTTTTTCTTAAATTGAACAGAAATTAATCATGTCTGTCTTGTAATTGAGTTTGTGAATCTTAATGAACAACCTGTAAAAATAAAGGTTATATATGTATTTATTTTTGTCTGATGTTAAAATTTATGTGATGATGTGAAACATTAATAACAAAAACTGAAGAAATCAGTAAGGTTTTCACAGCATTGACTCAAAGTTTGACTTCTCTTCAGTTTTGCCTGGATGTTTTCTGTCCATTTGTCCTGATTCTAGCTGTCCTCTCTGTATCTCCGTCAGCCTCCCATTCACACCTGCAGTCCCCATCACATTCGTCAGTGCATAAGCCCACCATGATGGAGGAAATGCCCCGGAGGCCCTTCTTCTCCGCTTCTCTTAGCTCGCCGTCACCTCGCAGTAACCCCACCCGGAGACGTCAGATTAAACACGACTCATGGGTAGGTAACCAGGAAGCAATAACTTTTTCTTTCACTGTCAGAACATAAGGGAACATATTAAAGACTAAAGTAGTTACTTATCCAAAACTTTTGTTCACATGTCTAACAATTTGAATAGGATTTTCCAGTCTGCATAGAAAAATCAAACCCTCTGAAGCAAATGTAGGTTTGGGCTTGGAGTTGCTATTTAGATGTCATCATTTTTGTGTTCAAGTTTCTGACTTGAGAAAACTGCTGATTGGTTTAACTGAGCCAAAATGTTAATTATCCTAAGCACAGCAGTATATTTTACTGTAGGAAACGTATGCAGGAAATCAGTAAAAGTGGAAATTAAAGTAGAGAAAACTACAATATTGGCCTTAGGATGTAAGGGGGGGTTAATTTCTTCATTCAGTTGCAAAAGTTTAACACTAGATGTCACTGTGATTATTAAAATATCTACGCCTCCTCTTAGAACATTTTTACCTAGTATGGATAAATGTTTATGTTTGTATTGATCTACATTGTTGTGCCTCAACAGGATGTGGAGGATGGATTCGATGATGTTTTCTCAAGGTAAGATTTCCTTTTGTGAGAATATTCACCAACCTGAACAAAGGATTTGAATTTTTAGGATGAACTAGATATTTAGACATTCCAACAAAAAGTCCAACACCTAAATTTGTCATTTATGAGAAAGCATCAAAGAACACTGAAGGGTTAAAGCAAAAATCCTCAACATGGATCAAACATCTCTTCTGAAAGACTAAAAACCTGAATCACATTGAGATGTTAATTTATATCTGTTTAATGTTGCATGTTCCACATTTGATAAGATTGAGTTTGCCTATAAGACACATAAAAAGGTTTAATAAACATAATTAAGTAATGTGAACATTTCTTTTAAAGCCAAGATGACACAATGATGTTATCAATATGGGACAAACTACACTGGGCAAATGTTTTCATATGAATTAATTCTTGATTAATCTAGTTTAGGTTGGTAAAATTTGGATCTTATCACCTGTTAGACTTGCTAGTACTCACCACAGGTTAAAGAGTCTGAACATATAATTTTACTATGACAGTGGTAAAATATTATTAGTTGCATGAAAGCAGCAGCACAAACACTTAGAGTTTCCTAACGTTTTGTAGTTTCTAGCTTCTGCTGCATCTGATTATGCTCAAAAGTTGTTTTAATTAACAGCATCCACGCAGATCGAGAATCAGTCCTGCGTAAAATACTTCTTGGCATAATATTCTGAAAGTCCTTCAGGTGGAGCCTCTGTGCTTATAGCTGAGGCAAAAGGATCCCACAATTAATGACTTTGGAGTCTGTGCTTGTAGGTTTAATTAAACAATTCAGTTTGGGTTTGGGAGGTTTTAAATGAATGTTGACCTCGTATAGCTGCTGACTCTGTGGAGATTTACGCCTATAATTAAAACTTATTGGAATGTTATAAGTTATCTTTTAAATACAGTAATTTATGCTTCTTCTGAGTCTTGAATGTATTCCAGGGTGGAATAGAAGCAACACATGTGCATGTTTACTGAGTATTATCTTTTTTTCTTTATAAAATCACTTTTGATCTCCTTAGTGATCAGTTACCTTTGGCTCAGATTGCTATGATTTGTTTTGTCTCTATTTTGGCATGCAGCAATATGGAGGTAGAAGAAGCAGACACTGGTAAGGGATGATGTATAACTGGTGTTATCCTGTACTGGATACTTTGTGTGTATATTGACTATGTCTTTGTAATTATTCTCTCTGTGCATCAGTGAGCACAATATCTAACAAAAATTAGATAAATTGAACTTTTAAAAGAGAGATTCATAAAATCTCAAATCATTACTATATCAAATGATGCATTTAATGGCGTGCATCACCAAAAATTGTTTTGTAATTGTTAGTTTTCAGCAAGAGAAATGTCCTCATCACCTTTATTTGTTGGCCTTCTAAAAAAAAAAAGAGAATACTACGAGAGTAAACTTAAAAGTTGAAAGAAAAGAGGAAACATTTTACAACCGGGAGTTGAAGTTTTGATTCCAGCTTCCTCCTATCACATGTTGATGTGCCCCTGGGCAAGGCACTTAACCCCAAGTGGCCTATCAATCTGCATATTGGTGTTTAAATGTGAGTTTGAGTGGGAATGGGTGAATGTGTCTGTAGTGAAAAGCATTGTGAGTGGTCACTATGGATGGAAAAGAAGTATATAAGTTTAGTCAGTTGAAAACTTTCCCATTATGACAATGGACAATGTGAGAGAAATTTAATATTTTCTGCCTGTCAGAGAAGCCTCTCACATTGAACTCTGCCCATTTACTGTCATTTCAATCATTCAAATGGACATCTTCTGTACTGCCTTTCTACATTTTATCTTCCTACTGCTCTCAGATTGTTATCCTTTGAGAATCCTCTGATCTTCTTTTCTGAATTAAAGTTTTATGTTTCTGACCTCTACAGCAACGTTTTGTCTTCTGTCTTTTCCGTCTTCTCTCCGACAGACTGGCCGAGCCCCACTCCGAACCCGTCTCTGACAATGCAGCTCTGAGTCCCTGGGAGGTCTCCGCAGAGAATTTGTTGCCGTCAGGCAACAATTATTTTCAATAGCACCAGCTGGCAATAGCTGCCTGTCAGAGAAACTTAACAGAAAGCACACACTGGTGCCCAAGACAGACAGAAAACAAACAACATATTCTACATAGTGCCAGTCAGGGACGCAGTGATATTTTTGTGCAGAGAAGCCACAATAAGCTGACATTATAAAGGATCTCCATCTTGCAGTCTGCTTGCTATAAGCAGTACATGATTACTTACATTGAGATTCTTACAAACTACCTAGTGAAATATGACTCAGTGAACAGTACAGAAATGTAAGTCAAGAAAGAACAAAATATCTACACCATAAAATTGTTATCACAGTAAAAGCTGCCTAAAAAGTCTATTTATCACAGTCCAGAAATGTGTTTAACTGACTTGTTTGTGGACATGGGAAAGCCCTTTAATCTTTTTTTGGCTGCCAACTTCTCTGAAAGGAATCCAATGTTTGAATCATTAGATGCTGGCCTAATACTGAATAAATTACACTGTACAAGTGCCACCTAGATCATGTTTGTTTCTCACCATGCCAGATTCAAACCATTCATTGTTACTGTTCTGACTATACCAACAAATTGCATCAAGTCTTAAATGAAAGTTTAAGTAAATGGCAAATAAACCAGGAAGCTGGGAGCAAGTCAAACATTTAGGCAACTATGTCTTGAAGACAACTTGGGACTTTCTTGCAGAGCCAACAACAGTCCAGAAAGAGAAAATATTTGGTTGAGTGGACAAAAAAAGGTATTTTTGATGTCTGAGGTCAGAGGAGAATTGGCAGACTGATTTGAGGTAATAGAAAGGGGAACAGTAGCTCAATTGTTATAACCAAAGTGTGTGGTTTTGTTGGAATACATCTGAATCCACGACATGGATTCAGATGTGTCCCATTAGAGCAGGTGGAAAACCAGGAGTTCACTCCTGCTGTGTGTTGTAGCTTTAGTAAAGGCTCACCGAAACAAGATGACAGTCTTGATTTGAGGTCTGATGTTCAGATGGTAGGGTCAGTATTTGGTGTAACATCATGAAGCGTGGTTCCATCTTGCCTTGTTTTTGGCTTTTGGTCGCGATATAATGGTATGGGGGTTATGTTTTAACCACACTTTTAACCCTTTAGGACCTAATGAGTTTTGATTTAAAAGTTCCAGCATTGTTGATAATCATTACTATATGACTACAGTTTATCCATTCGTTAGTGGTTACTTTAAGCAGGGCAATGCAATTACAAAACATAAAAATGCCCATCAAGTTAGTGTATTCCAACTGCCTCCATTGTCACCAGATCATAAAGTTGGGGGTTAGAAAATGTACATTATGGATGGTCATTAGATAAAATTTCCCAGTAATAAAGACAACTGGGACTGTGCTAGAATACGGTCTTTAAACAAAAAGGAAAGGGAAATGTGTCTCATTAATTATTATGATCTTCAAAGTAAACTTTCATTTGTTTATTAAGCAGAAAAGCATTTTCCTCCAAACCAGTTTCAGTGCTAAAACCAGACATGTTCTTTAACTGGTGTAAAAAGAAAAGTGAGAACCAAATTTGTTCTTCCACAGTCAGAGAGCCACCGCTGAGCCATGTCTTTACATTGTTTAAGATATTTATAGCATTATATGTTTTCCCTGATTCACTTGGTTATGGCATTTCTGGACAAGATTACAGTGCGGGGAAGAAGCTTACCTACACTAGTACTACTACACTAGCATCCTCATATATTACATCTTTTATGTCACACATTAGTTATAGCCTGTGCTCCAAGGTTTTTACTACCTGCAATGTTGGTTCAGCACAAAAAGAGCTTTGGAAAGAGACATTGTCGTGCTTGGCTCCTTCTGTCTGGAACATTTTGCAGCAGAATCTGTAATGGTCAAGTTTAACTTTATTGTTGTGCTTTAAACATTGTTTAAACTAAACGTTGCTTTTAAACTTACTGCACTTAGGTCAGCTGATTAAGTGTTATATTGCTTTAAACTGCCGGTTTTAAATAATGATGTGCACAAGAGGTACACACATAGTTTCAAGCATAATTAATTTTTAATAGTTTTAATTAACATATATAATTAATGAATTGTATTAAAAGACCAAATTAAATGCTTGACGTGTTACTCTGGGTCTCATCAAAATTTAAAAGTTTAAGTCACATGTTTTGCCTCAGCACTTTATTATTAATAAAATCAGTGCAGGAACAAAAGGAACTGGTGTGAAGCACAAACTTGCTTCGATTTAGCACTCAGACTGGTTTGGAAGAAATACAGTTTCCAGTTGTTTTACGGTGTATTTACACCTCGGCATTCACTGATTGAAGGACTGGATCTTTAGCATTTGAGCAAAACCACAAAGGCATCGAATTAAAAAAAACCATACAAATATAATTTACCAAAACTGGTGTGTGAAGTTGAGTCTTAAAAGTAATCACAAAATCAGGCTTATTAAAACATTGAAGCAATCTGCTTATATTTATTTATTTTTACGTTTTATGATGTCTTATGGTGTCCAACTTGTTTCTTTTTATATTAAGAGAGACCTTAGTCTTCATTATTAAATCCAGCAGCAGCTCCTCTCTGGCAGGAACAGGTTGACATTACAGCAACATTACTTTCAGCTGTTTCACTGGTGTGTATTTAATCCCCCACATTTATCATAATCTCATTTATTCAGCCGTCACTGTACATAAAGATGGTTTCAGTGTTAAAGAAAAGTGATCATGCTGGAGTATGATAACTGTAATTCCACCTCCTATGTCTTTGAGTAAAGGTATCTATTTCCTAATGTTGTATTTTTCATTGTGTTGAGCATATTGTATTACTGTAAATGATGTAGAATCAGGCCTTTATGCAAGTCTTTCTTTTAAGCTATTTATCATTCCTGAGATGTAAATGTGTGGTTTGTACAGATTTTAATGTGTGATACTTTTACAGCTGCAGGAAACAGCTTTTACTCAGTCACATGCACGTCAGTAGTCACAGGTTAAACTGATGTATGCCTTTTCAAACCTTCTTCTGCAACTCTAGAAAACACAGTTCATCCCAAGGATCTGTCCTCGTGAGTGGAAACGATTTGCCCCAAATCTCATTACAGATTTAGACTGAGCACTTTATTTTTATTCATTTCTTAGATGACTCTCATTGTAAGAAGGGCATTATTTTGTCCCCGAGTGTGACTGAAGAGGTCTCTTGTCTCTGTATTCATGGCACCCTGGCTGAGAATAATTGTGACGCGGGGGGGGGGGGGTTTCTTGTGTTGTTGTCATGACACCCGCTGCAGAATAATTGGATGGCTTATCAGGTTACGCCATGGAGCTTAATTGCATTGTTATATTCCTGACTGACAGAAATATGAGGTTGACTGCCTCTCGAAAGAAAACTGTGTATTTCAGATATCGAGGATGGCATCCTGAGTGTCGGTAGATGATTTTTCAACTGTGAAGTTCAAGGACACGCAATGTCAAAATGTACAATTTTATGTATTTATTTCTTGCTCAGACACCTGCCAGTGATTACTGCATTTGGCCACTATTGGCTAGTCACTGGACTGATGTCTTAGTGTGCAAGAATTTATTGATGTCAAAAGACCAGTTGATCTCAAAAGTGTACACACCCTGTTCAAAATCCATAGTTTTACGATGCAAAATATGATGAATAATTTAAACACCAAATACACAACTGAAAGCAAATATGTCAGATGAAAAAATATAAGTAGCAATATAGACGCAACCACTTGATTGCATAAGTACACAATTCTAATTTGATCAAATTTATATCGAATTTCAACACTTAGTCTTCATAGGTCAACGTCTTACCTTGATTGTATTGAATCTTATTAAACTTAACAAAAATTGAGAAGTTGGATGGGCAATGGACGGACTGGGCAACTGTGACGTTACAGAAATTGATAATTTCTTCAAAGTTTATGAATAGTCCAAATGTAAAAAAAGACAAAAGCAGCACTGAAGCACCTTCAGGACTTTTGGGTTAGTACAGGATGCTTGTAGCATCATGCTATGGGATCCTTTGGGATATTATGGTATGTCTAGGTAAAGTTTAGGGTTAGTTTTACTTTTAAGGGTATGCAAAGGTATGCAACCATCCAGCCAGCTTTCTAAGTTATTTATGTATTTCCACCTTTAATTTGGATGTTTTGGAGTTAAATTGCACAGGATATATGTCATAATAAAGTAAAAAAATTAATGGGCACATTTTTGTCTACAATACAAAACTCTGGTATTTTAACAGTGGTGTGATAACTTTTGAGAGCAAAATATGACACGTTTTTATCAGTGAGTCAGAACTAAGTTCTAAGATATTGATTGGATTATGGATCTGTACTAATCTAATAAAGTTAATTTCACATTGCCAGTGAAGTTCATACAACACATCAATATAAGCAGACTTGCAGCATAGCTTGAATGCAACCGGTCCTTTGGCACGGCTCTGTTTCATGTGTAGGAGGAGGTAGGGAGTCTGGGGGACTTTGAGGTATATAACACTCCAAACTGAATCAGGAGTGCCCTGAATACAAATCAGCCCATGAGGATTTGAGTCCAGGAGACATTTGAAGGTTGTAATAATAAAACCTGTTTTCTTTCATTTGAGCTAAGATTTTATTTCCCTGAATAAGTTTACAGGATTGTTTTATTTAAAATAAAAACAAACAAACAAAAAAAAAGGTGCTTACCCATTTTCAATCTATGCAACTAGAGTCGTTTTAAACAAGGTTGTGATGTTACAATAAAAGCAGTTTGTGCATAGACTGCAAAAATATTGTGTAATCTGTGTAAAACGTGTACAGAATTTGGAAACCTATGCTTTGCTACATATTTATTCACAGTAAAGAACTTTGTACAAATATTCTGTTGTTTCCTACTTTTTTAAAACAAGAAAAAATAGATATATTAGAAAAGGCCAAAGACATGTTTATGCTTCATTCTTCAGCACTGTATGTCTGGTAGTCATAAAAAAGAAATAGACAATTTTTTAGCCCTGAGCTGCTGAATGTGCAGAGAAGTCAATATCAAATGTTTAACTGGAAATGTTTATTTTTTTCCTCCCAATAGCCTGGGCTAAAATGTCAATTCAGACCTGCACTTCAGCCCATGCTGTTTTGCTCTCAAGTATTTTTATAGCTCTGTGTGGGCAATCAAAAGCAAGGACGTGTCGCTGATTGGCTTTCCGACTGAAAGTCAAATCGATAAGACTTTTCATTCAGCTCCCTGCTGAACCAAATATTAGATAACACAGCAGGTGCATGCATTGGTTTACAGAGAATCTATTTTTGGTCAGCAAAAAAAAAATAAAAAATACTCCTACTGGCTATGGTCTCATATAAAGAGAATATCTTTATATTTGTACTTTTTTATTACTGTAATACGAGTTTATCTTTGCTGTCATAGATTCCATCCAGTGATGGCTATTTATAGTGCCAGCAGCATAAAGTGGCACCTCAGCCTTGCAAAACAATACTGCTGAGGTAAAATTCCCCCCTTCAATATTTAGCAAAATCCCTTTCTATTTGAGGTGATTTATTCAGTGGTGGATACTCCACTTCAAACATACTAAGAATAATTTGTTTTTAGCAAAAGCACAATTATTGACACCCGTTCACCCAATACTGTATTTTTTTAACCCTCTTCTGTTATCACTTCAGACAACATTTAGCAAGGCTGGAGCAAACAGGTTATTCTTCTCTTGATAAATTTACTTCCAAGTCAAGTTGGATTTTTGTAATTTGTCAGTGTGAGAATACATTATTGCATTTAAACATTCATTTAAACATTAATTAATTGGCACCTCTCGTTTTTTCTTACGAGAGGTGCCAATTAATGTGGTCAGCACTGCATGCTTTGTTCTATGAAAGATAATGCAATCTTTCATTGGACAGCAATTTCTTACCAGCATTCATTGTGACTATTCAAACAGCACTGATCATCAAGAGGTAAGGGTGAGGTAAGATCCAGATACCGGGAACCAAACATTTCTCCTGTTCAGATAGTAGCAGAGAGGAAACTGGAGAAGAGGCAAACANTGATGATGATGATGATGAAAAACAGGTGCATACTGATCAGCAAATTGAAATTAGGGTTCACACCACATGAGCATAATTGCCTGAGGAAAGAAATGCCAAAAAAAAAAAAAAAAAGCCAAAACATACTCATTAGAACATTTTGATCTTTAAATACTGGCTGTGAAGTTGGCTCTAGTCTGCCAGGAGCTCAAGGCGGAGTGAACTGAATAACAGCTGTGAAGACAGAGAAATGCAGGAATGAGTAATACATGTCTTCAGTTTGGAGCACATGTTTTCTTTGTGGATAATCACATTAGGGTGAGAGGAATACTCAGAACTAGGTGAACATTGTGTTCCTGATTTTAGTGCAACCCAAGTAATTTAGGTTCCAAAAACTTTTCTGAAACTTTTTCCCCTCTGATTCTAGCTCATACATAAAGTAGTTAAATGTTTTTTTTCTTTCTCTGCTTTTGCTGTTTCTGTAGTGATTGCTTTGACAGATGGCTATCGGAGGCATGCAGACATTTGTAAGTGTAATATGCCAGATATAAATAATCTCCTAGAAATTAATACGAAATGCTGTAGAAATAGGAAATGTACACAGCCATATCAGAAAGTCAATTTCAAATGTAAGCTATGCATAGTTTCACTTCTTTCAGGGCTAAAACACTATAAATGCTTCCAAAATGTGGAAGTAAATGCAGAACAATCAGTTAATTTATGACATAGAATATGACTTGCCATCTACTTTAATTTGCAAGGGCGGAGTATTATGCAGAATTAAAAGTACAAGCTGAACACCTTAAAAAATAAATATGGCAGCTTCTTTCCAAAACCACTAACTGGTGAAGACCAAACCCTCTGTGGAGCACTTGGCTCGCCTTCAAAGAAGGCTATCCAGCTTTAAGCTTAAAACACTTTAATATTTTCAGAGAACCCCTCTTGAGACTTGCAGCAACCTTTCAATTATATTCTGTGCTGCATAAATAACTGCGGGGTTATCACTTCTAGTTGGAATCATTCAACAGTTTGCACTGAATGCGGTCTCTATTTCTTTTGATCAAAAACGATTTATATGAATATGGAAGCATCTCCTTACTTCAGATACTCTTAACCCACTTTTGCACCTCTTTGGCTTGACAACTGAGATACCACCTGCACGACATGAAAGCAGTCTGCAGCTGCATGTTTGTTAAAGTAAAAAAATAAAAAATACATAAAAAATCACTTTCTAACATGATGAATGAGCAATAATTTATGACAAGTGACATTAAATAAATTATTCCTAAATCATTTCTGTCACAGTTTTGCTTCTTAATCCAAAACCATTATTTGTTAGCATAGATATCATGCAGAGAAAAATGCAAAATCACAACAAGATGGCATTTCTTCCTAAAAATATAAAGATACCACAGCATTTATAATTATTCATTAACCTAAAAGTATTTCAGTACCAACCAAAGTCTGGGATCACAATCTGCAGAGGAACAGCTCATTTAGTATTCATGAGCATGTAATTGGTTGGATAATAGGCTATCCAACACAGTTTGAAACGGCTAATTAAAGCCTGATAAGGTGTTCCAAATGCCCTAATGAATTAATATTGTGCTGATAATGGTTGTACTATTTGACTCCGACAACCTATTGTTACTGACTTTTAGAGGTCAGATGTAGCAAAGTGTTAACTACTGAGAACATTGTGTCAGACAAGTCAGTATTTACAAAATAATAGTTCTTCTTCATACATAGTCTTTACTAAAGAACCTCCCAGTGAAGAGTTTTAGTATTAAAGGCGAGCATGTACGGAAATTCAGAGGTTATGTCCCATCTTTTACTACTGAAAAACCTAATTTAATAGTCTGAAAAATATGACTTTGTATTTCAGTTTGATTTCAATTTTAAAGAGTATTGGTAAAAGTGTAAAAACTATATCCCATTTGCTCACAGGTTTTCAGAAAAATAAACTGCGTGATCTGAAGAAAAGGGGACAATTCTGCAACAGAGAAAATATGCTCTGGTCCAAATCCTATTAAAAGAAGGTGAAGTGCATTTATATATAGCAACACTTCACGCTTTAATCTCTGAATCACAATGTAATCGAGACTCATCTTAGCTATAAATCATCTGAACTAATGGAAGTTGGCCGCTTGCGCTGCACTGCGACAGAGTTAGCGAGGCACCTAGTAATTTATATTGTAATGTAATCTCTTTCTATTTTTAAGGTACTTCACTGTAATTACATTTTGGATCAGGAACGTTCCAGTTTAAAGGCTGAATAAAATGCTTCTGTGAATTTGTTTTGTTCAGAGCTGCAGCAGACAGTCCTGGCTCAAGGAGGATAAATTTAACACCTGTTGGTGAGTTAATTAACTGATGTTGGCTGGCAGTGACTTGAGGGATTTATTTTTTTTCAGAAAAGTAAATAAGCAAAGATTGAATCATCTTTGCCTATGGGGAATTAGATGTATTACTTTTGTTGAATGATGCAGGCAGAATTGACTCTCCTGCTTGTGTTGGCTCTGACCTGAGCCATCAGATCACCATCAATAGACTGAGGAATTGGAATAACTCTTGAAAAAGTTTATTTAAATGCATGATTATTTTCTGAAAGCAATTCAAACTAAAGGTCTTCTGTTCCATTATGATTTACCTCACAGTTCTGTATTGGGGCCCTTGTGGTTCATGTTGCAGATTTTGATCGTATTTAAATACATTTATCACTGCTACACATATTACTTTTAGTTTTACATATTTTTACGCCATTACTTTTCTAAGCACAATATCTTTCTTAAATGTCCAGGCTGTTTTAAAAACTAGATGGCTGGAAAATTTTCTATAGCTCAAACAAGAAAAAAAGGTGGTTTTTGGCCCTTCAGCTTCTTATACAAAATCTTCTACAGGAGCCTTGGATAATACTTTGGCTATGCAGTGATGTGCATAGTATCCATATCCAATCTCTGGTTTAGTAATTTAATAATTTAATACTTCAGAAATATTGCAAAGTTGAGTTCCATTGTGTCATAATCAGAACTGGAAACAGACCCCTAATGTTACTTGATTAGGTGGCAAATAACTTATTGTTCTGCCAAAGCAAAACAATGGTCCAGCCTTTAAATATACCAAACTCTCTAGAATCAAATCTTCTTTGACAAAAACATAAAACTCTGTTTTTGTCTCAAAATTATCCATTAAAACAAAGAGTGATGGTGCAGAATAGGATGAAAATGTATGTTAAGAAGTGTAGGAAGTCTGATTTAAATCAGTCTGGCATTTTGTCCCTCAATATAAGAACATTTACTCACAATTTTACTTGTAAGTCACATTTATTTTTCTACTAAGGACTGAACTACCTTAAAGTGCATATTCATATGAGTCTTCACAGGAACTTTCTTACTGAAATGCAATTGTCTTAAACCCTCTCTAGCATTTAACAACCCTGAAGATGTTTTATGTACAAGTATTTTTGCAAATAATTGAAGTACTTTGCAGCTTCCTCTTCAATTACCTTTATTATGTCAGCTTTATTTTATTAATGAGACATTTCCAAACAAATTTTATTATACATGTCAGGAAAAAATGTGTTCAGGAAATTACAATAAATATGCACTGCATGTTGAGATGTAGCAACCTTCTCTAAAAGCAGACTAACTAACTAAATATACAATAAAGCTTCTTGGCACATGTAAATGCTTTTTTTCTCCATTTAGAGTTTCTAAGTTCGAATGGTTTTCTACACACCCTGCATGCAACTTTATTTCAGCAAACTAAAATGTGTTTCTTATATGTGAAATATGAAAACACACAGTGTTATCCAAAAATTGGCAGTTTAGTTTGGACCAAAAAAAAAAGGAAATGTTGTATTGATGTTATTTTCAGAGAGAAGTTTTTAACAAACTTTCTTTGATCCTATTCAGATCCTACTCACAGTAATCACATAGCATTATAATGTTCAGGCAGCATATGAACACTACTTGCACTTGTCTATAAGAGGAGAACAGAGTATAGAACTGCACATGCCAATATCAAAAATATGCTGCGTGTTTAGCGTCACAAAGATACGCCTCCCAGAGATGATAAATTACTGTTTCATATTGCAGCTTTAAAGCAAGCACCCAGCAAAGACATCAGTGTTTTCTGCACTGTGGATTAACATTAAATCAGGTCCTACTAATCTGCAGGGGAATAGTTTTTCAGAACACAAATGTGTGTTTTCTTCCCCTGACCCCCAAAAAGCACTAATGCATATCAGTCTTCTGTTAACACTCTTTCGTCAATCAATGCTTTTTTTAAGTAGCTCATATCATCTCTGCTTTTCTCTGAATGCTTTTTCCGACTTGGAGAGAAACAAAAAAAGCATTAACAGTTGAAGACGCAATAAGTCAAGTTTGGCCATCTTCTCGTCAGACTTCAATGATGTTTATAGATGGCACCGAGGGATGAAACTGCAAAAGACAAGAAAGAAAACATTGGTAGTTTAAATATGGGAAAGTAAGTAGAATTTGCTGTTAAATTTCATGTATTGTAATGTGTGTGACTATCCTCCTTTGCAAACATGGCTAAATGTACATTATTACTGATTTGTAGGTCTCCCTGCACTCTAGATGTCTTCCCTCCTGTAGAGTCCTCCATGAATCATGGAGGACGCTACAGCGGTAAGTGGAAAAATCCACAAAGTAACTTTTACATAAGGCAAGGTTATTATATTCCAAGTCCAACAGAGATACTGGAGGTAACATTTTAAAGTCATAGTTTTAAATTCATAGTTTGGAATTCAATTTGCCAAAATCTCTAAGCTATAATATTTCTTCATGTTCACCTTGCTTCTTAGTAGTCCTCCACTGTGGTGCTCCGGCGTGCTCCTCTCCGACAACGGCTTGACCTTTTCCTTGTTGTTGCTGGAATCGTTGTCCTTTATGATGTCATACTGACGGCAGAACAGGGCTATCACAGCTGCCAGGAGGACAGAGGAGGCCACATGTGAAAAGCGCACTCACGCAACAAACAGGAAGTCAGTCACAAGGAAGCCACTGTCATTCACACTTCCTGCACCCCTGCGCACTAAAAATGCCTTGTGGATAATGGAACTTGGCTCCCCGGGGAGTTTGATAGCTGCGCTTTCATTTTTAAAGATGGAAAGATGATACAGCTTGCCTTTTTGTGTTCTGCAGCCTTTTCGATGCAGCTGTGCTTCCTGTCTGAAGAGCATTGTAAATTCTGAGTTAACTTCCTGAAAACACTAAGGCAGGGAATTTCTATAAGGGCACTGCTGTCACATTTTTAGAAATGAATAAGGAGATCTGGTAATGATATCTTCATGACACTCTTTCATTGGCTTGACATTAATATCAATGCCTCATACAGTGGTGCAGCTGCTGACTAATTAGCAAAGAGATGTTGATGTTGTTGATAATGCTCATCGCATTGATGTACGTCATGGTTACATTGATACGATTAATGAGGGAGCCCTGAATGTGCACTTTTTTCTATTAACAGGAACTCTGCTGAGGCAGAGATGGTCAGTTCAGTACTGTGTTAAGGTTAAATGTCTATGGGGGTGAACTTGAGCCATAAGCTATGAATGAAAGTTAGTTTGAAATGAAAAGAAGATTTTGGTCTTGAAAGTTTGAAAAAAAAAAAGAAGCTATAAGTAAGAAATAATTCATTAAGAATATTGTTTAAATGACCTTAGCCTATAATGGGTAAATTACTTGATAGTATCTATATATTTCTTGTTCTTGTTAAACACTACTGTTCATACATAACAATGCAAAGTTCTGCAGAAAAATATATTAATTTTACAAGTGCATTTTGCAGAAGTAACATGAACATTGAAGCAAAGTCATTAGATGTAAGTGCTATGCACTACTTACTTGTGTCAAATGATAAAAAAAAAAAATTAGTTATTTATTAAAACTCAGGTGGCATATCAAAGATGAGAAAAATTCCCATGCTTTGTAATTAGCTTATTTTTATTTTTTGACTTATTTTTTTTACAATTTGGACAAACTGAGCTAAAAGTACACAATTTTATCAAATCAAATCTAATTCAACACAGTGGAGATTGTGAGGATCATCTTCAAATGTGAAAATAGCACTGTTTTCTCACTTTTTAAAGCCTCTGTGTTGGCTTGTTTTCTCTCATTAGGGTTTTCTAACATTTCACTCGAGCAGTCTGTCAGATATATCACGTGTTATTGTGCCTCAGCACGATCATTAATCAGCGCACTTCTAAACAGTCGTAGAACCCCGAGATGGATGGAGACTCCGAAAGAGAAAGAAGCGTCACTGTTGTGAAACGCCGTCAAGTAAAAAATCTTTTATTTTCCTACCTGTCTGTTTTTGTTATTTTATTTTTAGATAGACTCTCCTGGAATCCCACTGATCTTTTTTCCAATGGCTTATTTATTGATAATTACTATGTCAGAATGATGATGTAGCCATAAGACAGAAACCTTCATTATTTTTGATAATGAACATCCCATATACTGTCATTTTGGGTAAGTTTGTTAGAAAATTGTTATCATAAATCAATATTTCTTCAATAATTCTGAAGTAGAAATTGTGTTTAATAGAAATAAACTGGTGCTTTTAATTTCATTAGATCATAATTTTACTAACAGGGCCCTTGACAGATGACATTTTTCAAATAAACTTTTTCTAAATGCATCTTTTTTCTCTTACTCTCAACTAGTAACATACAAACACAAGAAACTACTTTTTTTTGTTTTTTACACTTTTTACATTCACAAACGTACCTGCCCACATGACCAAGACGACAACAATGATGATCATCTCCCCCGTTTGAAGATGCCGAGACTTGTCCAGGCCCTGCACTGTGGGGTCATCTAGGATAAAGCACAGTTCAGAAGGTAAATATGACATATTTATGAACCCATTGCAGTAAATATAAAGTTTTGAGTCCATGAATACCGATTCTGACAATTTGATCCTTGAGTGTTTAAGAATCCAGCTGAGTGATATGAAATATCTTGACATAATTTTTGATTTATGCACAGTCTGCATTGATTGTGAAAAACTTTCATCTTTTCTGTAGCTCATGACTGTTATTAGCATTAGCTTTCAGTGAATGAGATGAACAATAGCAGTCTACAAAATTAATCCTACTCTAACTGTATCAACCAGACCATGTCCTGTCTCCTAACTTGACTGGATGGACGTGTTCCAGCGCACCACTCTTCCTAATTGGCTCCTTCAGTGAATCAACTTGTCAGGGAATTGCCCCAAAAGTGACGGTCTATCAGCTCTTTTCACATTATAGTAGTTTCAGTGAGTGCTCAGTTGTGCTTCCAAATTTCTTTAGATATATTATGGGATGGCTTTGTAAGTGGACAGAGGAAAGGAGCCAGAGTTCATTAAAAAAAAAGAGTATACAGTATTATGATAGCTTGCACACATATTGTCATTTATAATCTAGATTAATCTAGATAAACAAGATGAATGCGTATGTTGGAATATCTCTTTTTAGTCTCCCTTATAATCTCTAAGAGCAGACTAACTAAATTACTCTGACAGCAGAAACCAGTGAGGTAGCACTGTTTTCAATGAAGCCAGCCATATGACAGCTTGGTCCTGGTAAAGGAAATTAAATCGAAAGTCTTTGCAAATAAGAAGCTTATAGTCAATTATCCAACAAGCTGTTCAACAAGTTTAAACATTTGGGAAAGGGATTAAAAATGCTAAGTGAAGATTTATTAATAGTAAACTAAGAATTGTGAGAATAACAGACTCGACTTTCCTCTTTGTCTCTTAATCTGTTCTTCATTTGTCAAAAAAGGATACATTTTTTTACCCCATTTTTTAAATGTGTTTTTTTATATATGTAATATTAATAGGGTTTTTTGTATTTCTTTTATGGAATAATTTACGTTTTGTAAATTCTCCATTTAGATGTTGTGCATTAAGCTCTGCATAGAAATCAGAAGGAACATTACTTTAAAATGCCAGGTCAGGACTGAGGTCATTGCTTGAAGGCTTTCTCAGATAGCTGTTATCCAGTTTATTACTCCCACATGCCCTCAAGCTACCTGAACCCACTCAGCAATTACCATTCAGCAATTGGTTCTTTCTAATTAATTTCCATCTTTCCAGCATGGGAAGAAGTATGTGCATTTTTACCAAAACCCACACTGAGACATTAGCAGCATGGCCTTTTAGTCTCTGGAGCCTTTAAAGCTCCGCTGGATCAGTTATTCCATCACATCCCCCGACATCCTGACAGTTGCTCATGTTTTTCTATCACTTATCTTGTGCTGTTTTTAAAAGGGACTCTCCATTGATTACTGGAAGACCACAAACTCTAAAGAGGTTCTGACTGACAGACTCACATTTTCTCTTTTACCTTCATTTGAGCAGCGATATTGTTTTAGATTTGTATCATATATCATAAAGATAGACATGTGGATTTGAGAAGCAGTAGGTTTTATACAACAGACAGAAACCACATTTCTGGATGACCTAAATAACAATGCAGTGCTGTTTCCACCACTCTCATATTGTTGTGTGATTCTTTGCTAACGCAGAACAAGAGGACTTCTGAGCCTTTGATACACAGAGCAGTCTGTGCTGAGACGATTACTTGAAATTCCTTCTGCTCACCTCTAATCCCACGATGCCGATTGTTGCTCAGAACTGTGACGGGGAGATGTGTAACAATCCACTACGGATTTACCACAGGAGTCATAACTATGCTTCTACTGATTATTTCTTTTATGACATCTCCTGTACATAGAGCAGTTGTGCTGGTGCATATAGCTTACCAAAATATTCATACCCCTTGGAATTTGTTACATGTTTAAAAACCACAAATGTCAATGTATTTTACATGGATTTCTGTGCTATATCAACACAAAGTGCTGCGTAATTGTCAAAATAAAAAATGCAAAAAGTTTCCTCAACTCTATATGTTGTAGAACATCTTACCCTGCAATTATAGTTGCATATGTTTGGGGAAATGTCTCTGCCAGCTTTGAACATCTAGAGACAAAAGCTTTTGTCCTTCTGTTTTCTGCACGCTGGGGGAGAGCATAGGTTGAAATAGATTTTTAAGTTTTCAAGGTTCATTTAAGGTCTGCACAGTGATTCAAAGCATTTTTTGTATCTCTGGGTATATGTTCAGGATTGTTGTCCAAGTGGATATGAGTCTCTGCTCCAGTGTTAAGCCTTTTGCAACCTCTAACAAGTTTTCCTTTAGCAAAGTTCCCCAGGTTGCTTAGCCCTGCTGAAGAATATCAACCTCACCACACCACCATGTTTTATATTGATATATGTTCAATGTCAGATTTTCGCTCTGTGGCATTTTGCAAATAGACCAAGAAGCTCAAATTTGGACTCATTTCATCTGAACCTTCTTCCACATTTGCTGTATTGCCTGCATGGCTTGTGGCAAACTGAAAACCAGATTTGATTTCAACAAAGCCTTTTTGTGCAATTCCTCTAGTAAGCCCAAATTTGTGAAAACGAATAGTTTTTCTGCCGACAGATGCCACCATCCGAGCTGTTGACCTCTGGAGATACCTTAGGGCTTTTGGCTGCATCTTTCATACTCCTCATTTCACCTGATGGTTCAGGTGGACAGCCATGTCTTCATAGGCTTGTGTTTGTGTAATACTGTTTCTATTTTAACTTGATGCTCTAGTGCCTCGTGTGATGCTGAGAGTTTTGGATGTTACTTTTAACCTGTCCCTGCTTTACACTTATCCACAGGTTTATCTGTATAAAAAATACTGTACATGGTTGGGAAACGCCACATATATCTAAGTGAAGCAAGTCTCTATGTCAGTGCTTTTGATGATAGAGTCTAAGTGAAACTGCTGCCTCACAGGAGGCGGCTGAGCATCTCTTTGAAGTACTGTACAGTAATTATGCCTATGGGGACCACCTCCTTGGTTAGTCTGTGCTCAAAGAACCATGTCGAAAAAAATGATCTTTTAATTTAAGCTGTAAAGTAGATTGGCAGGAGATAATAGGGCTCTCTTTTGGGGACGATTTTTATTACACCAATGAAAAATTTGTACACCTGCTATCGATCCTCAGTTCATGCTAATAATGCTAATTTACTCATTTATATAAAGACACCCAAACTGCCTCACATCTGATATTTTATTTAAAAGAAGGTATAGAAGTTTGATAGCTAGTATCAACAGAAAAAACACACTATATAGCCTACATGATTTTTTTTATTTTTTTTACACAGATTCTGTTCAGGTCTGACTATGCTTAGTACCCATTCATGTTATTTTAAAGAACCTCATTAATTGATGAGGATCAGATTCCTAACTGCCTTATCGTGTGTAGCAGAAATCGATATGGCTTTGGTAGGAAGCACTTAACCATAACAAAGGAGATCTGAAATTGCTCTTTCAGGTCAGAGTTAGCTTGATCAAAAAGGCTTTTAAAATAAACAAAAGCAAACGACTAAAAGACCCCCAACAAATAAATTGAAACTATTAATCGTCAAAGCATAAAAAACTCATAAATCTCCTTACTTTATTTGGTGCTAGTATAGAAGAACCAGACAGCATGTGTTAAAATTATATTTACTTTTAGTGATAACATGCCCTCTTGCGTCTTTCTATTGGATGTGTATGTCTCACACCCATTATTACATAACTTCCTGGACATAGCAGTGTGTTAAGAAATGTACTTGTGCAAGTGCACTGCGGATCGTCCCAACCAGTCATTACTGAGAGGCCTCATCCAACTTTACATTTTTTATTTATTATATTTATTTAAATTTTTGTCTTTGGAACTCTTTCTGCTGTTTAATTAGACATAATATTTTTAGGCAGTGTAACTAACATTCCCAATCTTCTGGCTTTTATAAAATATTTTGATTTATAACTAATCGCTGTACACAATAGTTGTGGGCAGCATTCCATAAATGCTAGGTGAAAACAAGTCAATTTTTAGAACAAAGATTGATTTAGAGAGATACTGTATTTACTCTTGCTTATTTTCTTTCACAAAAACAGTATCTTATATAGGATTCAGAACCCCAACCCAATATCTTTAGAAACTACTCAAGTATTTAAAACATAAAATCATAATTATGTATGTATTATGAGAGTTTATTCTAAAGTAAACACCAAACAAATAGAGCATTAAATGTAATCAAAAAGAATGATGAAAAACATTGAGCTTTGAGGTTCAGAAAAGCTGCATAATTAAAAACGATGTCACTGGACTTTAAAAATGGGGTGTGAGGAGTCAGCACTGCTGGCGTTAGATTTATGAAACGCAGGCAGTGATTGCTTTAAGACGCCAAAACAAGCTCCTAAAAAATGAATCTCATTTTACTGAATGGGCTGTTTTTCTGACCCAGTTGGAAGACCTGGAGAGGCTACAAACCTTGATTAATGCTTCACTGTAAATCTCCTCAATAGTCGGCACTGGCAATAAACCTGTGTATGCGCATCAGTTTATTGAGATATGTTTATAGTACTGTAATTGTCTAAAATTATTTGAACTCAAATAAACATGAACAAAAAAGCAACACAGGTAATGTGATGGATTTGTTAAGTAAAGTAAATAGGTACATCACTGCCCTTGTTATCTTGATTTATAGTGCACAGGCTCTTCCGATTAGCTGCTATTTGTTACTTTTTTTTTTTTCTCCGTGGACAGTCTTGCTTGCTTAACAAATTAAACCCATTCTGAGTCAGCTAAAGAGGAACATTTATGATTCCCTCGTATCAGCGTTTCCAGTTTTCACAACCTCCAACCCGTGTGTGATATCATTAGGAAAAATCAGCTGAGTGTGTCAGACCTGCTCACAAACAAGTGTCAAGTGAGGCTTCATTATTTCAAGACTGAATGCATTTGGCTCATCGTATAGTCATGCCTTAGCTAATGCAGAGGGGTTTAGAGAATCTTTTTTTTTCTTCTTTTTACTCTGAGCTGAAAAAAAAAAGAAAGCTGCATAATATACTCTCCATTGGCCATGGCCGCCTTCTTTCCACCAGTTCCTGAGCAGAGCCCATCTACTGAATTTTAAATGTTTTGGAGTCTGTAAAGAATCACCACACGTTACGTAATGCTGCATAAATTCAGAGCAGCTTGCCATGCCTGAAGAGTCTGTCAATAATGTATTGGTGTCTGAGAGAAAAGCATTCTCCCTTCATCACCACCCCAGATCCCACTGTGAGGTTCTGACAGGAAGCCTTCATGTTGTTACACTCGACAACACTTTGTCTCATTTTCAATGTCAGCTTGGTTTAAAAGGATAGAGTGGAGAAAAAAAAAGAGACTTCAGCACAACAGTGGGAGAAGTGTCAGCAATGGGCCACGTCTGTCTGTGAGTTGGGATTCATGGTGAATTAGACGGAAGGTGTGAGGCAGCAGCTCAGGTCTCAGTTTCTGGAATATCAGCTCAGTGTTTAATCTGGTTTAGGTCATTTAATTGTGGAGCTCTTTCTGTTTTTAATGCAAACACACAAAAAAGTTTAAGAATCTCACTGTAAGATAGCAAAGCAACAGCTCCCTTTCGCATCTCAAGAAAGTGCCTGCCTTCGTCAAGCAGAAATGCACTTTGTGAAAGCTGAGTCGGCACTTTATGAGGATGCTTTTCTTTAGCAGGAACAGGAAAGCTTGTCCTGGTGGGAAGCACCCAGAAAGTCTCCATAAGGAGATCAGACACCCGAACCTCCGCTGAATCCTTATGATTCAGAGGAATTGGAGTGTCGTACTGCACCTGTGTTCTCAGTCCTCACTCACTCTCAGTCTCTAATGCCAAGCCCAGTTCCCATACAGAGGGAACTCATTTCAGCTCCTTCTATAAAAGCCTGGAATGCATTGATGTGACAGACTGGTGCACTAAAAACTCAAGTCCAAGAGTTTGAAGCTCTAGAAGATCATTTGAATGAATCATTAACTATCCTCTCTGAATACATAAATACCTGGTTGTCTTAACAATGCCATGAGTGCTTTGGGTTCTCTGTTCAGGGACAGTGGACTTTCAAGGATTAATAACAACATGGCCTTTGTGAGACGTCTCTTAGTTTGTTTCAGAACAAAATCAATCAAACTTTTCTCCAACATCTTACACTCTTGTTGTTGAGCTAGCATATCTACAGACTGTGTCAGTTCTTCAAACATTTAAGAACTTCCTGTTTAATTTGTTCAGAGGTTCTACATTGACCAGTGTTAGCATATATGTAAGCATAAATTAACCATTCAGTTAAATATTTACGGCAGAATCAGAATCAGTTTTATTCATCACGTTTGTCCACACAAAGAAGGAATTTGACTTTGGTTACACTCTAAACCCAGTGAGCTCTTTCTAAATACAAACATATAAAAAAGTGACATAAAAATCAAGAAATCAAAGTTGAGAGTTTACTGTCTACAATACTACAGGATGCTTAAGCAGCATACCTTGGTTAGAGCTGTTAGAAGAGAACCGGTCAGTTTTCTTAAGAGTGCGGAAATGAACTTTCTTGCTGGCTTGGCTTTCCCCGTAAAGCCCAATGGACTGGACTTGGATGATGTAGTCCGTCTCCTCCTCCAGGTCCCAAAGAGCACAAGAACGACTGGTGGTGTTGACCTCACGAATGAATCGCTGCATGTGTCCATCCTGCCTCTGAAAGTATAAAAAAAAGAAAAAAAAAGGTAGAGGGCAACCGAATGGATTAAGCTATTGAGCAATTCCAGCGATGATCGATAATGAGGGAAATTAGGTGATCAGGGTGACCACACAGCCCTGCAGAACGAGTCTCTCAGAGAGCCATTGTCTTCTCTTGGAAGTGTCATCGCTTTGCTTCATTAAATTTGATGGGATAATGTTAGAATCAATAAAGTGTCATGCTGCAAAGGCATGGAAACAATCACAGACCTTTCTTAGAGTGCACACCAATGTGCAATGCCCAACTAAAAATAGTTTGGAGAACAACATGCAAACTATTTCACTGTGAGAGGCCTGAGTCAAAATTAGGATTAAGATTGCATAAATATACTGAGAAAAAGCTTTTGAAAATATTAAACATTTTCTGCTAGTCAGGCTTCTGTTCTTGTCTGTGGGCAGGATGTGTTGTTAAGAAAGTATCCATGTATAAAAAATAATGAATAATGCAATGCTTAAACTCCTATGTATGCTTAAGGCAATTATGAGAGGTGTTTAGACCCTGCTGCCAAAAAATGATAAAAAACCCAGAGTAGAGAGGCTTTTCGGTCACCTCAGTAGAGAGTTAACTCAAATTACTGCATTATGTTTTGAGTTGCACATTGCATATTCACGGTTGCAGGAAGTCATGTCGCATTGCATCAGTCAGTGGCACGAGTAATCAGTTTTCTTATTTTAAGATTTTAAAATGCTTTTATATTTAAAAAATAAAGCTTGTCAGGTTTACAGATGTATGTGCAATCATGGCATAAACGCATATGAAATAACTCATCTGACTCTTCTGTAGTTTCATTTTGACTTTAGGCTTCAGCACATCGTACAGAGATATTCTTCTTAGATTAAAGATTTTCAATGAAGCATTACATTGATTCCAAATTGGCTTTGTCATGCAGTCTATAAGCGTCAGGACTAAATATTGATCTAACTGTAGCTAAATGTCACTATATACACACACACAC
>CAEFZY010000009.1:0-30793 GCA_903066815.1 Brachyrhaphis roseni
GATGAAATGAGTGACAACATTAAATTTCCCTTTTGGATAAATTAAGTGTTTTTGAATTGAACTGAGTATTATGTTGATCAACCCATCAATTATTTGAAAATACAGATACTTTTATGGTAAAATTATATCTCACCCTCTCTAAGTTCCAAGAGTTTTATTAGCGAGGGCATAATAATAATCATCTGGTTTTAACCATGCTTTAACTTCTTTTCAATCTACCTCCAAATGTTCAAAGACACATGACAAATTTCACAGTTTAATTATTTTTGCAACAATAAAGTTTAAATGGGAAACTTGCGTGTGAAAAACTAAGGACGCCATTGTTATTTCTATAGGATTTAAGAGGAAACGTGGCAGCAAGAGGCTGCTAATCAGAGTATGTGATTACCGTACATGATCATCAGTAAGTGCTATGACCTTTATGAAAGTAAGAGCGTTGGTAGTTTGTCGGTCTAGACTAGATGTGTATGTTACCACAATAGCAAGGAGGAAAGTTTTCAGCAATGCCCTTAGAGAAGCAATTCAGGAAAGGTAGCGTATTTAAGACAGCTGCCAATCTTTGCAGTAATTTACATTGGGCAGAAAAAGACAGTTCTTTAAGCTCTAGGGTGAACGTTCACGTTTTTCCAAAATATACTCTTTTGGACATCACTCTCGAGCGTCATCCATGTTTGTTTTCCAATGCCTTGCTTTACTTTACCCACCACTGAGCCACTGAGTCAGTGCTGTTTATGAGGTAGCTGCTTCGATTTGTCTGGGAGGCTGCCGTCGTCTTTGCGAAAAGAAAGAAAAACATTTGCTTGATTAGATACACAGACAGTCCAAATCAGCTCCTACACTTAGCTGTCAAAAAAAAGATTTCCTCTGGTGCCTCATTGAAATGAAACAGGCTTCATATTATAATGTAGTACAGACATTTAGTGCAACAGTAATATAGCTGTCATGATGAAACAGTTACAACTAAACAGCTCACTATCAAAAAGATACAATGACAAAATCAAAGATTTTATGTCAGTGTTTTATTTCTAAGATTAGTTGTTAAAGGGCCTAAATATTTTCAGTGTTTACACTTTCTTAAATATTAAATTAAAGCTTTAGAGCAGCATTAGGACTTAACTTAATACTGCTGAGTCACTGAATGTGTCTGAGTGAGGAAATGTGAAAAAAGGAGAAGAGTAAGGGTTGATAACACTTGCCTCACCCTGCAGACACCCGTATTAATCAAACCTGCGTGCTCTCCTGAGTGCATGACTGCGTTCTCGTGACTGGCTGTGCATGACTCGTTGAGAAGGTGTGTCTTTGTTGATAGCCTCTTACCAAACCCACAGAGCTGCTCTCCCTTGGGCCCAGACTATTACTGGGCCATGTATCACTTCTCAGCTGTGCACTCTGGAGAGAGACGGAGGACTAGGAAGAGTAAGACACTGGGAGGGGAGCAAACAGAAACATTTATATCAGTGCTTTTCATGAATGACTGCTGCTTTTTCTGACAAATTGCTTTCAGAGTAAGGGATTTGATTCTAAAATAATTCAGAGCTTTACAATACCTTACAAGAAATTCAGACTCTGCAAACTTTTACAACTTTTGTTACCTTACAACCACAACCTTTTCTTAATTTTGGGAATTTTTTTTCAGGTAGACCAGCACAAAGTAATGCATAATTGTAAAGTCAAAGGAAAAAGATATATTTTTTTTACAGCTGCAAGTCTTTTGGAGTTTTGCGCCATCCTCTTTGTACATAAAGACAGAAACTCTTGTGATTCTTCTTTGCAGAATGGCTCAAGCTCAGTTGGGCTCTCAACAAGAGCTACTGGGCTCATTTTTACAATTAATACGTTGTGTTCATGATGTGTAGTTTACATTTTCCTCCACACTTCATGTTTTGCATGAACTTTGCACTGGGTTTTATTTGGGGGGATCAAATTGAAATTGATATGCATGACACACTTTTTAAATTGATAAAAGAAAAAGAGTATTTTTTTCTGTATTTTCACAATCATTCCGATTGTGAAAATATTCAGTATTGTATAAAAAATATAGTACTGGTTGTAAGATGACAAAATGTGAAAGAAAATAAAAAGATACAAATATGTTAACAAGGCACTGTGTGACTGTAACATTTTTAAACTTCTGAAATTACATTTGATCAATGACTGAATGGTGGTTTCTGTCTCCTTCCTTCCATTTAAACCTCCTGAAATAAGAGAACCATTGAAACACTATACATGTTTAAATTGTTGCTTCACTGTTGGCATTCTAGTGGCTTCAGGAGCAGGAAAATAAAACCATTTGATCGAGTGCCATTTGTCTCAAGGACTGGTCTGAAAGCAGCCGTCAAGTCGTTTACTTCCACAAACATTTCTCCTGTGTGTAATTTATAGAACTGCAGAGAGAAAAAGGCCAGCAGATGTTGTGGGGATTTGACAGAGTGAAACGCAGGCGATCAGAGACATAACTCAGACCCTGACAAGGCTGAGGATCAAGTGTGGGCAAACAAAACACTAGAGACTGACTGATAACATAGATTTAGTGCAAACAGGCTCAAAGACATTATTATGTGAAAAATAGCAACATGATACAAACTGGAAACATACAAATTAACTATTCAAGATCACCATCCTTACTGCCACCACTGTTGTTTCGTGTGTGCTTTGTTAGTAAAATAAAAGGATTAACCACTTCATTTTCTCTTTACCTTGAAATGGATCATATTTTACATAATCCTATATTGATGGTGACTTGTAACTTGAGTTTTATCCATTAGAATAATAAAATACAGATTTTAAAATATAAATCTGGACCAAATATTACATACATGTCTTGAATATTTAATTATGGTTTTGCAGCCATAGCTAGGTCTGGATGTCCAAGACATTTGCATCAGATACTATTAAAAATCTGTTTATCACAATAATAAGATTTGCTCACAAAAGCTTCACATATCTGCATCACCTATGCAAGAGCCTGAGTTTACCTTTATTTTAAATTTAGATGTCTTGTAGGTCATGAGCTAACGCATGATAATGTCCTACTGGAGTCACATTGGCTTTTAAATGCTTTGAGGAAACTTGAAAGGAAAGGCATAGTATAAGTAACATCAGATGGTGGTTCTACTGAAAATACAATTAATTGTGAATGCTTATGACCAAGAATAAATTCACAATAAAATGACCCAAAGGTGAGGGGAGACTTGGATTTTTTTCCGAATTTAGCTTTAAAACCCATGTGTGGGCACAAGGTCACAGAATGAAGGCTGGACAGTCTCCTCTCAGATTTTCTGATAGAAAGCAGAATTCAGCCTCCACCATTTATAGAAAGTTGTCCAGGTCTTTTAACTCCAAAACAGCCTCATATTTTTCAAAAATGTTGATTTGTTGTTTCATCAGTCTACAGAAAATGTTCCTAAAGACTTGGGTATCAGGAAACTATATTTCTAGAGAATGTTTTTCTGGGTATTCTAGTTATTTTTTTGGTCAGCAATTTTTGCCCAATCTTATTTTTATAGTTGAATGATGGACACAGGTGAGTCCTGCAGTGCTCTTACTGTGGTTAACCGGAGTCCCGAATGAACAGTATAATGTTGTGATTGCATGGTGAGCTGAAAAAATAATTTACTGGGAGGCTGGCAATGTTGTTGAATTTGAATGAAAGCAAGTTTTGCCCACAGAGGCTTCTTTTTCCCTCATTGACTTAAGAAAAGACACTGTTAGCATTGCTGCAAGGTGGAGTTCGACTGTTATTTACTTGAGGGAGTCTGTGTGAAGAATGTACTTACACACATTTACAGAGCAGTCATGACACAAGACTTACTCTAATAGCTTAACACTATGTTGAGTCAGATGTCCTTGGTGTGGGTAAAAACTATTGAATTCAGATATCTCCTTATGATTAGAAATCATAGTTGAAACCTCTCCCTCTCTCTCTCACATACTTGTTCATTTCTTCAACCACAAAAACAGCACACTGACCTTGAACTGTGTTGGATTTGAATTATCAGAATAATTTCAAGGCTTATGGCTGCAGTTTTCTGCTCCGTAGCACAGAAAAGCAATAATTTATCGTCAGAAGTTAACAGGGTAATTGATTATTACCAAGGACACGTTGACTACTAGACCAACAGCAGAGATTTTAGGAATTCAAGGCTCATTCTGCTGCCTGTGGGATTTTTAATATTAAAGTCTAATATAAAGCAGACTTCTAGTGGGGATGTGATGACTCTAGTTCAGACAGAAGTTACTGGATGGATTGCCACAAAATGTGCTTCTGACATTTATGGATCTCAGACAATGAACTGCACTGACAGTTTTGATTTTTTGAGAAGATAACATAATTGATAATTGATGAATTTCTGCCTGGTTTGTCTAACAGATTAATGATCCTTTGGAAGAAGCATTAAAGCCTTCTCTTAGTTATTAAATCAATCAATTTTTAACAGTGTATCTTTATTTTAATGCCACAATGTAACACAACCATCATAAAAAAAGACTTTAATGTTTACTGCACTACTATAAACTATTCCCCACATTTTTCCGAGATCCCATTAGTACACATGTGACTGTGAGGAACAAACCCCCACAGAGGTGACTTATGGCAGCTATTAGGCTTTGTTAAATCTCTTTCCTTCTCAGGGGATGCTTCTTGTTAGAGATGGATTAATTCTTTTTCCTCATTGACTCACTATGAAAAACAAACATTTCTGAGATGAATTTTACATTGAAGCTTCACAGAAAGCAAAGGGAGCCTGCAGAAAGACAATTAATTCTGGGTTCCTCATTTCACTTGTCCTTGGATTCATTTTTGCCAAACATGTCAGGACTTTGAGACCAGATAAAAATGTTAATCAGGGGCGCATGGCCTTAAAACAAATTGAACCCAGTTTGATAATTATGCATGACGGATATGAGGAGCTACAGTGTCTTTGCCAAGCAGCTGGTGAGGAAAATCTTAAGATTTACAGAAACAAAAATGAGTTTCTCAATGGATTTTAATCACTACAAGACAAAGTGGTCTCCAGAGAAAGGGGCCTAATCCAAAACTTTGACTTTAGCTGCAGGTAAAGGGATTACTTTGGAAAATAAAGACAACTAAAATTGAAATTTTCATATCAAAGCTGTGTTAGCACCTTTGACCTGAAACCATAAATAGTTTGACACAAAGTTAAGGATATTTTACATTCTATTTGTCATATAATTGATGATTTGCAGCTCTGAATGGACAAAATCTGTTAGTGAACCGACTGTGCCATTGGAGAAGCTCCTCAGTGTAAAATAAAAAGATCAGAAGATTAAGACTAAGAGTATAAAAACACTTCAGTTTTTGCTGCATCTGCTGAAATCCTCTAGTTTTTAACATTCACAGGTGTTAGTCCTCTGTGCTTGTGCTGAATGCAAAGTGCTATAAAGTGATGAATGTGCAGGACAGCTTGTTAATTTCTGTAAGTGTGTGTGTGTGTGCGTTCTTACTTTACATGTACTTGTGTGTAAATGTGGACAGAAAACAAAAGGTTTTCATGTCGGGCCACACATCACATTTGCTGTTGCCCCTGGTGATGCAGTTACCAATCAGTGGTCTCCATTGGTTACCTAAACATTGTGGCCGATGTGGAGAAAAAGAGAGATAGAGCAACAGCACTTTACATCATTACACATTTTTCTGTCACTCCTGCGATTCTGCAAGATGCTTTTCCAACTATTGGGCTGTGACAAAGCATTTCTTCTGTTCTTGCCTTTTGTTACTCTAATAAGTGTGAGCTCATTAGATTTTAATGTGACAAAAAATCTAAATGAATACAAAACGCAATATTTTATAGAATGATATAATTCATAACCAGGAAAAGCTATCCAAACCAATCTTTCCGTGAGTGGAAATGTTATTGGGACCCACACCTATTCCTAGCCTTTTGCAGGCCATATTAAGGTCCAATCTTCATTTTGTTCTCATTCTTTTGCAGCTATTCAGTGGTGCACCACTGCTGCATAACCTAAGTAAGCTTGAACTTAAGGTCACAAGCCATTTGTGGTCCCCAAAAATGTTTGTTATTTTTTGGCTAATGTTAAACAAGCCTTTTTATGTTTTTGATAAGAGAAGGTTTTTGCCTTGGAACTCTTCCATTTATGTAATTTTTGTCCAGTATGTTTCTTATTGCTGATTAATGAACATTAGTTGAAGTGAGCTCTTTGTTGATTCAGATGCTGTTTTTGGTTCTTTTACGGTCTCTCTTCCATGAGAATCAGCGCCTCTTCTAATGAAAGAGGCGCTGATTAGTCTTGGAGTAATTTTTACACTGTTCCATATTTTTTCCATTTGCTGATAATGGAGTTTCAATACATTTGAGATGGCTTTGTAAACCATTCTAGGCTAATGGATGTTGATAACTTAACTTCTAGTCAGTTTATATATATATATATATATATATATATATATATTAGCTTGAGCATGCTTATTGTGCTCCATTAAATGACTTCATGCAGGTTCTGTTTAGTAATTCCACAGGCTTGGCAGTATTCAGGCTTGTTCAACAAGCGGCATAACTTGTTAAACAAGTTTGCTAAACAAAGGGGGTGATTAGTTTTTTTAATCCTTGACAATAATTGAACCAAAGATGAACATGAAAATTGAAGGCTGGCCAGTGTGTTTGGCTCCAACAGACAAACTACTTTTGCTTTAATTGATGAAAAGGTTTCTGCTAATACTGATTGAGAGGCGACAGAAGAAACAATTCATAATGTGGTGCATGTGGTGAGATGTCATAAAATTAATCTGCATATCGCTTTATAATTTTAAACCCTGGCATAATTTTATAAACATTCCATATTCAAGCATAGTATATAAAAAATAGGTTATTTACATCAATGCATTTGTTGCAAAGCACAATAACAAAATTCCAATTTAATATTTTAAAAATACTTTCCTATTCTATTCAGACTGCTGTAATTCCAGACAAAAAGAATTAGTAAAATTCACGTTCCCTCTTTTGAAATCTTTGTCTTCCCTCCTTTGCTCATTGCACTTACGTTCTCCTTGTACTTTTCTCCTTCCTGTTCTTCATCCGCTCTTTCCTAGCATGGCCGTACCGAGTTTTCCTGGGAAGGAATCAATGTAAGTCTCCTAGTACAAATCTCCCACCCCCCATTTTTTAAAATCTCCTGTCATTTTGCCCTCCACCTCTCACCAACTACCTGAGTTTGAGCTGTACGAACATAAGTCGACAGTCTGCTTGTTTATCCGTCCACTCCTTCTTGCCACTCTTTCTCTCCGCCTTATCTCCCTTTGCCACCACCCTGCTCTTATCCCTGTTTCTTTCGTTTTCCACCTGTAAATTCTCAGTCACCCAGCCCCTTTTTAGTCCTCTACTAATCTACTATACTGCAAGCAATATATACTTCCCATATGTACAGAATCACAGATAACAGGCTGTAATAGGCTTATCTCATCCACAGCTGAGTCCCAGTTTCACTGAAAGCAGAGCAGGATAAAGTGCACCTTTAAGCAATTGTTGGTGTATCTTCAGCAGAATTTATGTCCACCTGTGAATTTGTTTTGTCCCAAAGCTACATGGAAGCAAATTATATTTCAGTGATGTAACCAAACATTGTCATGTAATTCTTGAAAACTTGAAAAATAGAAAACACATTTGACAAGCATAAACCTGCACAGATATTAGTAACAACAACATTTATATTTTGAGGAGAGGAACAATGAAATTGTTCCTCTCCTCTTTGCCACCATTAAATGGTGGCAAAGAGTTAAAGAGGAATGAAAAGCCAGAATTTGTTTGGAATGTTTAAACCATTTGGTGTAATATATTAAGATAGAGCACTTAAGATTTTTACAAAAAATGTTTTAACAAGTGAATTCTAAATATCAGCTGCTTGGCAAAGTGAAGAAAGGGAGCAACAAAACATACAATATTAATACTTATAAATTATTTTATAATGTATTTATAAAAAGAAATGCCACTGCAACATTAATTCAGTCGAGTCAATGCCAAATGTTTTGAGCTGAATGTCAGATTATCCATGTAGTAAAGAGATGATCAAATGAGATGTTGCATACATAACAATATGCACCAGATATTTACAGTACATGTGCTTTATCAAAGGATTTTTTTCTTCTAAATGTCTTATATTACATTTCCAAAAAAAGAGTTATTTTTCAATTCAGGAGTTTGCTTAGATAAACTTCATATTTGATAGATTTTGTTTTGGGTCATCTTAAATCTTTCAATTGGACTGAGATCAGAGCTTTGTTAAGGATGACCAATCCAGTTTGTAGCTAATTTAGTGGCATGCGTTGTGTTGTTGTCCTCTTGCAGGACTTTATTCAGGCTCCATTTTTAAAGTTACTCAGCTTAGCATGTTACCAAACAGTTGGCAGTCCAGTCCTGTTGGCCAGAACCGAGACAAATGGGAACTATTGTAAATGGCCGGTACATTGGTGGTTAAGAAAAGCTTCAAGAGTAACACAAAAAGAACACTAAACTATGAATGAAAAGTCGCTCAAAATTGTATCCGTACCAAATGTATGCAGATTCTCAAGTCTTGCAGTTAAGTAAGGAGATTAGAACAGAAGATAATGTCTTTCGTCTGATTCTTCTTTTATTCAGTCATCCTGCTGTAGATTTGCTGCTGTGTTGTGGAAGATCATGAGGCTGGCTCACTGTGCAGATGCAAAGCTGGATCTCAGACTAAGTTAGTCAGTCAGGTTATGTAAAACATGTGATTGAAGAATGTAGTAGTATACATATAAGTCAATGCTAGATTTAAAGACTACAGGGTTACAAGGTGGCTGCCGAATAAACCCAATCATCAGTTCTTTTTCACAGTCATTAACAACTGATTGAATATGTTTATGGTAAATAAGAGACTTTCTTCTTGTGATGGTTACAGATAAACAAAAGTTGGCAATTTCTTTCATAGCCATTATCTTTTAATGTTCTGACAATAATACAAGTATTTATTTTTTAATTTATGTGAGCAAAAGACTTATTGGGATTTTGTCTTCTGGAAACACTGGCTTAGTTACTGGAAAGCAATCAACGAACCACAAACCCTTTCTGGTATGATAAACTGTTGCAGAATCTTTTCAGAAATCAGTATTGACTTTTTGTTAGTATTGACTATCCTCAGGGATAGTAAAGTACCAAAATATGTGTTTGTGTAGAAATGTTTAAAGAAAAAAATGTCACTACTTTATGTTTAAAGATTACATCTTTTAGCAGCTAGGAACAAAATAGTGACTTTAGCTTTCAGAAAGCATGAACGAGATTAATCAATCTACCATAGCCAGAATTGTAATTGTTTACTTCTCCAATTTCTGTTTTTTAGTAAGTTTAGTTACAATTAACAGGTGGAATGGGTCATGTTTTATTAGTCACATTGACTTTTTCAATATTTTTATCTCATATTTTATCAACAATCTCCACATTTTTCTTCCAAAACAATTTTTTTTTGAGTTAAGTAACATTCAGTTTCATAGGAAACTTAACAGGTTTTGTTTTACGCCAAAATTAACTTTTAGCTATGATGATGCAGTTGGATACAATATCTGGTTTTACCCTGAAGAAGATCCATGGAAAAACAAGCTCTAATGATTCAAGATTTTATTATAAGTAAAGATGCAATGATCAGAATTTTGTGGTTAATTCTGGTCTAGTTTTGTATGTCGTTAGTTTACCTGAAGAATTTTGCCAACATTTCCAAATCTAGTCATGAAAGAGAAGACTTGAAAACTTGAAGGGTAAAATAGAACAACTTTGCTGTGTTGTCCTTGGCCTTCCTGTTGTCTGGTTTAGATCTAGCTCTCTTTTCCTGCCTGACAAGCTGATTGAAATAGAGAAAGTTCTTGATAAGCTGTAGAAAATATATATTTTTCTTTTAAAAATCTTCATACTTCTCTGTGCATTTGCTGACTTTAGTTTTAAACACCTCAATGAAAACTATACCTGATGATGCTTATGTATGGTGGTACGGTGTATTTAATAATAATAATAATAATAATAATAATAATAATAATAATAATAATAATAATAATAATAATAATAATAATAATAATAAAAAGACATGAGATTTTTGAGTTTCCAAACATTCAGGCTTAAAACTGGCTGGTTCCAATCACCAGTCAATTCACAGTCAATGTTGCTGTGAATTTCTCAGTATTGTCCAAACATTTCCTGCTAAACTGTTATTTCCCTATTTAGCATCTTTTAGCAACTACTACATGAGCCGCATCTTTAATATTATTCTACGCAGAGAATCCTTCTTCAATTGGGGTTGATGTATTTTAAATACAAAGGGTGTTCACTCAAACCTTTGCTGTAACACTTTTACATCATCAGGGCTCCTTTAGCTATCATATGATTTTCTTCTCAAATCAAAGATAAGATGCTAGTATTAAATTCACAATGTGCTAAAATAATTAACCCTCCTTTCTTATTCGTTTCCCAGTAACCTCTCTCCTGTTATTTCATCTCCTTCAAACTGTTCTCTGAATCTTCAATCACCTGGTCTTTTCACCCCAATTTCTTTTTAAATCCTCTCTCTTATTCATCTTCCCTGTCTATTCTTATTCTGTCATTTTCCATGTCACATTGATTTTCCATCTCCTTATCTTATCACCGACATCTTTCACTACTCCTCATACTTTATCCCCCATTTTCACATCTTTGCTCGCTAACATTTGACTTCAACCATACTTTACTCCTCCCTTCTTTCTTTAGTTGTCTATGGAGGATACTACTTCTATTCTGCCTCGACTCAAGAGGAAGTCCGCCAACTCCTACGGGATTGGTGCCCTGGCTAAGTCCTCTCTGACAGGTGTGTCAGGTGTGTGTCTGTGCTAGTAGGTGGTAAAACAGCCCCCATGTTGCCTCCACATGCTCCACAGTGGGTCAAGGGTGAAGTTGTTGTTGACCGATAAGGTCTGAGCTTTCATTTGTGTAAAAGATTATTCTTGTTTCTTGGTGTGTTACTCAAATGGTTATTGGTTCCTACCATTAAATAATCGCCTTACGATCGGATTTAACTGTAATCATCTGTCAACATCACTGTGCTACTAGTTAGAATATGTATTATTCAAATTATTTAATGTTTATTTAGCACAATCTTACAACAAATCTTTGTTATAGTTAGACTGTAACAAACTGTAATTAAATATGTCAGTAAATTAAATTCAGCACTTTGTTTTTTATGGCTTCATCAACATTTTTCAATTCTTGACTTGATGAAGATCTAAGTTTGCTTAAAATGTTGTTAAAAATATAACAATCAAGCCAGTGCCTTCCATTAACATATTTTTGGAAACATTTACAGTCCTGCATCTTCAAATGCATGATGTCACTACTTTTTCTTCTTTATACCAAAAACAGCTCCAAGACCACTGAACATAAGTTGTGTCTTTTTATCTATAAGACTGTCCACCATTTGCACCATAATACTATAAAGACTTCATGCAATACCACAGGCAATGATGCAAAACATAATTTCACAGAAAGTGTTTGCATTTCTTTGTGTTTCTTTCTTTCTTGTAATAATAAATTGGTTTTCAATTAAGTTTTTATTTTATGCTTTGGGAATTCACTATTTTACATTATTCTCATTGTGTTATGTTTATTTGAAAGAACTCCGTGGGAACCTAAAACTAAAACTTTGCTACTTCATGGGACTTACCAAGAAAACATTTTCAACAAGTCTGCTCAATTTTAAATTTGGTAAGCAATATTTTGAAGGGTTTGAGACAAAAGACAAACATATGGAGGACACATATAGGTTTATCATACTGCTGCCCAAAATCAACCTCAATCTCAAAGTATTTTTTAGAGTGCTTGGTAGACCAAATAACCATCTGACACACACAAAGAAAGCACATAAATGATCTCTTAACCTTAGCAACAAATGTCAGATTTTGTAAATCCAGCCTTGCTTCAACAGACGACTTCATTCTTGACCAGGAGGAGGAAAAGGAGCTTGGAACCAACATGACCGCCCCTGTGGGTGCCCCTTCCTATATCACTTCCTACTTTTCTCCTCTCTCTCATTGATATCAACAGCTGACGTCAATGACACATGTCAGAGTCATTGATGGAAATCCAATCAGGTCTTTTGATTTCAAAGAAACTAAAGTAAGTGATATAACTTACTTTAACTGCCTACTGAAGCATCACCACAGGCGTGTTGGGGAATGTAGTGTACTGTAATGTGGCAGTGCTGGTGTTAAATATTTGTGAAGTCGCTGCAGTGTTGTGACTACCAGTGGTTGGTTCTTCTTCTGTCACGTCTCTTGTGCTCTTTGCTTCCGACTGTAGCGCTCTCTGCTTGGCATTGTGTAGCATCTTAAAGTGTTTGTAACAAAAGAAAATTGTTATGTCTAGTGTATTTAAAGGAAATGTGTTGGATTTGCGTAACAGTGCATAGAATCATTTGAATTGCCAAGACCCCAACACCCTCCCTCATCCTTCATCCCCATTTACTTCATTCCTATTTCCACCCCCAATTAGGCTCCGCAGTAAGAGTTTGATTTTCAAATGAGATTGGCTCTTTTTGTCTTTGGGGACAATTGTGTCTATTTATAGCTCAGCCTGAAATCTGCCCCGTGGACCCGGGGAGTCATTTCCAAAGTTCTGTCTCTGTTTATTCATGCCTGCTTGATTTTAATTACTTTTTTCTATCAATCAGCCTCTCTGTACCCATTTGACTTAAAGAATATGCCCCTAGTTTGAATCCAGTATTTGCATCTTAATTGGACAAAGATTTAAGAGGGAACCATTATTATCCTTAAGGAAGCAAAATATGGACCTAAAATTTGATGACAATATTTTCTGGGGATTTATTGGAATGACGAATTTATCTCTACATTCAGAAATGTTGGAGCTGCAGCAGCATTATCAAATACGCTTCTCCTTAGGTCAAGTTACATTAAGGATAGTTACTATTCAGGCAATCATTACATGGTTATATTTTATGTCAATCAGTGAACAGTGCACCATTTTTAAGAAACTGAACAAACTGACAAAAGAAAGCACATGATTTCAGCAAATACAATTGGTGTTCATCTTAATGCAGAAAAACAGATTTTAAACAAGTTCAACTCAGCTAAATTTATTTTGATTAAAATTATCTAGATTTAACTAAATTAATTTAGTTTAATTCAGTTTGACTGACTCAAATGAGTCTACATTAAAACTTCAAACTTTATAAAAAAAAATACAGAAAGCTTAATATCAGTTGTCCAATTTATTAACATTTTAATATATATATTTTTTTAAAGTGAGATTCATAAAAAATTCCCATAAAAAGAATCGTAGATAATGTGTATTCATTTCATCCTGAGGAAGCACAAGGTGGACAGGAACGGCTCTCTTTAAAAAAGGAGACGCCTCCACCACATCCAGGATTTTATAAGCGGCCATATGCATTGACAGAATTGAGTTTGCTAGTATGTTGTTGGTCAAGTTGCAGTATTACTCAATTCTCCGTTTGACAGTCACAGTGGCAGTGCATTTGATCAGCTGCTCCTGCCTTCCTTTTACTGAGCTGTTTTAACTTTTGTTGGCATAAAAAGGAAGTGAATTAAGCTAATCTACTTTTTTAAAAAACCAGGTGACTTACTGGTGCAGAGTGAGGGTATTTTTATTCTAAGCAAAGCAGGTGCTCGGTTTTACTGATCATCTCACACCTTGTCACTTGAGTTCATGGATTACAGTACATTTAATGCCTCACTGACATCTTCTGTCATAGTCTCTAGGATTAAAAATATCCACTACATTACAGTTTCTCATCCTCATTCTACCTCCTCCCCGTGCCTCAGTTGGAGGTGTAGTTTTTTTTTTTCAGAGGGCCAGAAGATGTTTTGACAGTTTGTGTATGTGTGTGTCTGGTGTGTGTGTCTCTGTCTACGTGTGTCTGTTGCTGGCCTGCGACTCCTGCCACCCTCAAACTTGCTGTAGGTGTGACACGGTCAATGAAGGACAAGGTGACCAAGCCCACTGCCATGGCCCAGGGTCGGGTTGCCCACATGATCGAGTGGCAGAGCTGGGGCAAACCGTCGGCGGGGCCATTAGGGGGCGCGGGGCGTGGCAACCTGCAGCGGGAAAAGGAGAGGAGGTTGGAAAACGATGCTTACAGCGACCTCAGTGATGGCGAGAAGGAGGCTCGCTTTGCAGCAGGTAAACACCTTGACTTTTATTTATACAATATCTAGAAACAAGTGATTGTGTTGTATTGACTATATTCAAGACCAGCTGTTTATTTGGTTCACAAATATACTGGTGAAATAAGTTATTCTGGTTGATTAGGCTTACATTTACTTGTTTTCAACAAATCTTGATTTCCCATTTGGAGTAAACACGCCCCTCTATATTCTCCTTCACTGCTCTCAAAGCTGCCTGGTTCTCCATGTTAATGACTGTTGTTACCTCTGTTGCTTTAATTACAAATTAACACCTGTATGCACTAGCAAAGCAGGGTCTGAGATTCTTATTACACACTCCAGTCCTAATTAGTAAGATAAGGCATCATACTGTTGCATGTTACACTTTTTAACATGAGCCCTACTGCCTCTCAGCTTGTACTGATGACTCTCTGTCCCCTCCTCAGGTATTATGCAGCAGTTTGCAATCTCTGAGGCGACTCTGTTTGGCTGGAACTCGATGGATGGAGAGAGCATGGGAGCTGGTTCGAACCAGGGCAGCGTCGCTCACCTGAGCGAGGTCAACCAGGAGAGTATTACCAGCAGAGGTAAATGAGCTTTAAAGCTTTGCTGGTTTCTTCTATCTAAGTGGTAATACCCAGTGATTTTTTGGCAATAAGTTCATGATGTTTGATGTTTGCAAGATGAGCCGTTTCAAAAACCTTTTGAATGTAAAGCCACCAAGAAACCCAAGCAGACCTTTTGATCTGCTGGTTTCATCGCTGTATACACTGTACAATGGCTGCTGGAAAAGAAAAGTGTTTTGTTGTTGGCTAATCATCCAGAAATCACTTGCTGCATTCTTCTTGGTTGTGCAAGAGGCTCCACTTCTGCTTTTCAAAGATGTATGGTTGTATAATTGCTCATCTGTTTATAGTCATTTTCACATGCGAGTGTAATGTTGACAAATCGTTTCTTCATGCAAAACTTAAATATAATAATCAGAAAATATCTTTAACATCAGCAGTTTTAGCCTTAATAGAAGCTATTGGAATTGCTGATGTGTGAAGAGAGAGTGTATTCACAGTATGAATTTATTTAAGTTAACAGAAAAACCTGATGAAGTAATATATGATGTGTAACTTTTTGTAAAGAGTTCTTGATTCATCACAATTTGCTTATTACAGTGAACAGCATCTTTGGAAATAGAAACAGGTACTTTGTAAGACGGGTCCTTTCCTGATAAGCAAATACATTTAATTATCCTAATACTATTATCACTGTTGAACATCAGATGCTCCCCCAGATGCCATATGTCTTTGTGACATTATTGCTACTAGCTTGACTTTTTGCTGATAATAATGCTAAAAATCTGTTTGATTCTGTTTTAAGTGAGTAAGAACTATGTACTTTATTGCAGTCAAAAAATGCCAACATAAAGGTTTGAATGGGTCCATCTTTCTTCATTTCTACTATTTGCATATTTAGATGGAATTATGTCAAATTTCTCAATTAAAGTCTACATTTAGGAAATCCCTGCAAGTCTTTATACTTAAGGTTGCTAGAATCAAAGCACCAACGTAACAGATTTTATGCTCCTGCAGCAAGAAAAACAAAATGGTTTTAAATATCTCTTATTTAGTCATATGTCTTTGGTGTCACATTCAATTTCTGAATGCGAGTGTTAAAAACTAAAAAGGCTCCCCATCAGTCACACTTTTAGCCAAAAGTCAAGTACTTTTGGAGGTCAGCCACATTGCTGCACATTTCTGGTTTTGACTCCTGCAGGGCACTTAGTCAGGAACTTCCAAACGACAAATCCGGATGACAGCCTGTCATTTCTGAAACATCAAATGGAGTTTAACATGTACTGTGTGAGAGAACTGACTTAGAAACATAAAGGACAATGAGAATGACACAAATAATTGAAGAGCATTCTTTACACTTGTTTTTGAAACTAAAAACTGATGGGCTCAAGTTAAAAGGCACTGCTGTAATTTAGCTCCATCCTAAGGCATTAATAAAGCAGAAAAGAGTAGATGGGTTAGAAAACCCTACTTAATATCAAAGAGACTACCATTACATAACTGCAATAAAGGAGTTCTATGACAACTACAGATGGTTCTAGCTACTCCAAAATAATCTGTAATGAATTTGCAACTCTAACCAGGACTTTTATGCCAAGTGCCACTGTGAAAGGAATACATTTCTTTTCTCACTGGTGTTTAGCAGAGTAGAACTTTGTCTAAGCCCTGCGGGACCTTGTAGGTTAGCACAAGGACTTAGCTCTGCAGCTTTGCTTTCATTAACGCCACCATATGGGGCTCTGTGAGGCTTCATTTAGCATAAAACGTCAACACACGTGTACGGCACATAAACACAGCAACAATTACAGCTTTATTGGACAGAGGAGATGGTTTTCCACAATATCCAAGTGTTTGATGTATAACAAACATGTTTATAGATCAATAACACTCCTATTAAAGTCAATGTGAGTAAATCTTGTCAATAAAGGAGATTGCTTCTCCCCTTCTGAACAGTCTTTTTGTTTATACCTCACATCTCCATGTTTCTGTGCATCTTTGAACAGACCAGGTGCTCCATCACTCCTCTGCAGATGTCTGGCCTCACACCTACGTCTCACAGGGCCTGTACTGCCTGTCTTCCTCTGATGCTTGGGACCCAATCACCAGCCAGCCCTCGGGCGTGGTTTCACCTGCCGCAGGCTCCTACATCATGGCTGCCGGTAAGGATTAATTACCCTCTTTAAACCTTTTGTACTAAATTAGTCTCCAAGCGCATGTATGGTTGTGTGAGCACAAGGTATTAGACATTTTGTGGATGTTGCAGGTGGTGGTAGTGGAGCAGGAGGTACACCTGGAGATGGGTATGAGGGCACGGTTGGCGGTTACCTTCAGCAGCACCAGGCTCAACTTGCACTGCAGCAACAAAGTCAACTCCAGCAGCTACAACAGCTTCATCACTACCAGCAGCAACAGTTTCTCCAGTACCAACAACAACAGGTATGCAGTGCACACTTTAATAAGATGACTTACATTTCTTTAAAATGCAAGGATCACAAAACCAAATTCGTACACATAAGAAAAATCCTGGAGTTATGGGTCAATTGAAACAAAACTTAATAGCATGATTTTAGTGCTTTTATTTCTAACAGAAACAGCAAGTATTATTCTGATTATTCTTTTATTTGTAGCCTGTTCTGCATCTCCAGAACCAGAACCAAACATGGAGAAGCAGCATTCAGCATAATAACTGGAACAGTGATGATAAACTAGTTATATATTTGTGTGATGATTTGGATGAATGTATTTGACCAAATGTAATGTCTACATCTTGTTTCATAACTGGTCACTCTATTATGTTTTTATGAGGTAAAGCACTATGAACTGCCTTATTGTGGAAATGTGTTATACAAATAAAGTTAACTTTTACTTGACTTGGGCTGTCTTCTGCTCGTCCCTTTACCTTTTGTTCGTTTCTCCAGTCTTTGGAGCACAGGCTACACAGTGGCTCCCCTTCCCTCCAAGCCACTCCTAACAGCACCATCCACAGCCTCGGCCCTCCCACTCACCCCCGGCTAGCGGACCTGTGGGGGTCTGCGCAGGTAGAGGCCCATCAGGTATGCATTTGCCTGCTGACTCAAACTTAGCAGATTATATTTGCAAAATAGGTGATGACTTAATAAGGCTTGACAGAACAGGTTGACAGAGAACAAGGACACAAGGGTGTCTGAAGCACATACAGTCACAAGCATACAAATCTGTCTTTAGTCACTATAAGGCTGAGTCGTCACGGCCATCACTGCCAACCTGTTATGTGTTACAGAGGTTTATGTTTTTGTTACACTGCATCAAAGGTAAAGAGAGTATGTATATACTAATTTTTTTTGTCTTATTGGTTTGGGTTTCTTATATCAGCAGGCCTATTTAGCACACAACTGTAGTGCAGTGAGTGATGAACTGCCAGAGATGTCTTCAAGGTAGGAGACAGGATGAAGGTCTGCATGGCGAATTCCCAAAGGTCTGCATGGCAACTTGAAGTGGATTTGATGAATTTTGTGGGACAGTCCTGGGTAAATCATCCTGGCCTCTATGATGGCATGTCTGAAAGTCTGCAAGGTTACAACTCGAGGCATTTGGATTCAGCATCTGCACCTTTTGCATCCACTAAAGTCTTGTTTATCCCTGATGCCCTGCATAGGAAATCCAAGCTGGGTAGCGACAGGGAACTGCTTGCCCCTCTTTCCTACTTACTCTGTTCCATAGTCTTGCCTTTATTTGGGGTTTTAAATTGAAGTATATACATACCTGTTAAACATGACAACTAAATTGTTACCACTTTGAAACAAAAAGTTGAAATTCAACGGAATCAGTAATCTCATCTGGTTTCAGGTGGAGATCGTTGGTCAGCTGAGTGCACAGATGCTTGACATGGTTGGAGGGGTTGTAGAGACAGTCGGGGAGGAACCGGAACCTGAATCCGAAGGATTCCTGGAGCAACATGAAGACGAAGAAGAACTGACAAGGGTTCGTTGAAACCTTTTCTTTCCTTAAAACCTTTAGTCAAAAGTTTTTGTGTCACAAGAGCAGCTAAAATGTTAATAAATTTGATTACATGGCATTATAAATTACCTTGATTACTTTTTACAGATAGAAGAGATAACACTGACCTTAGAGCCAGAGCCATGCTCTTTAACACCATCCCCGCTGCGGGAGGAAGCCCCAACGACAAGAGGTTCAAGTCCAGGAACACCAGCGCAGCCTGCAGAACCCATTCCAGAGAGGATACCTTTCGATGTCACCCCTTGCGTCGTCCAATCGCTCGAAGAGAAAGACGAGGAGGCGGAGGAGGGCTCCATTGTTGTCGTTGCAACAAACTGAGTCACACGGCCACAAAAAGACTAAGACTTATAATTAATCAAGCTACTATCCCATCCCCTCCTTCCTTCTCTCAAATATTTACCTTTCTAAACCTGAGTAAACGCTACTTCAGCTGGAAATGTTGGATGTAATGTATACAAACTAGATGCCATCAACCCCCAGCCTCCCAGTTTAGCATCAAAAAAGTGGACCTTAACAAGACTATGAACAAGTAATATTAAAGGACGGGAGGGACAAGAAGTCTTATACTGCTGGAACACAGAAACTGAAGATATAATGAATTACTAATGTTTGGACCAACTGGACTGATGAGCCAGGACTGGAAACCAAATAGGGGATAAAAGGATGGATGCAAAATTCCCCAAAACAGAAAGACAAAACTGAGAGTTAATAAAAGGGCAAATAAAAATAAAAAAAAAACATCTGTGCAATACAATAATTATGGATACAAAAATGGGTTGTTAAATAATGCAGAGTGTTTGGTTCCTGTTGTTCCTTGGAGCAACAGAAGTCTCAGAGAGACTGTTGGAGAGCTGTTTGGTTTGCTAATTGATGCATTTTGGTTGGACTGCATTCCTGCTTAATGCAAAGTGGAGACTCAAACCTCAGAGCAACCTGGGGCGTGCACTTTGAGTTATTTGCAAATACACCATCTGACCACAACCAAAAAATGCATGCTTTTTAACAGTGACCTAGCCCTAACAGTATAACACAGTATAAAAGTAATAATATAACAAATTGTTTTTTACAATAAAAGGGAAAAAACAATAAACCGATATGTATCTGTATGAATGTAAGACTGTATGTATGTGTGTATGAATGTAGCTGCTTTGTGTGTAAAATATATATTCTGGGAAACAAACTCATATCAGCGCTGGTTATTTTAAGCACATTCTGCACAATGAAAAAACATTCAGGTTAGTATTTCAGTGCATTTTAGATTTATATAATCTAATATTTCAATTAGGTTATATGGTATCTAAGCTTCAGAGTAAAGCTGTAATTACAGGTTCATATCAGACTAAGGAAAAACAACTGATTTGTTTGTATCAGTAAAATATTTCTGAACAGCCAACTACTTAAAATAATCGCACACTGAAAAGTGACAAAATTTTAATAGTGATGCTGGTGCTGAATATTATTATGGAAATATTGATCAACCTTTCTCTGGACTGGTTACTTTCATAGCATCTTGGCTACTAAAAGTGCACATGTGTCATATTCACGTTGCAAGGATATATGATAAACTGTGCAACTCTAAAATCTATCAAACTTTGTGGGATTACTGTGATGCAGTAACTTGTCTAACATTTTTTATTTTTGTTTTTCTGCAGTAAACATTTTGAACTTGAACATTCACCTGCAAATTGCTACAAAGAAAATGGTATTTATAAAGGATACTAAAAAGGCACATTATTTTCACCTTAAGTTGAAAATAAGGTGAAAACATTCACCTTATTTAAGTGAATATTTACTTTAAGTAGTGTTCTTCAACACCACTGTGTATTTATTTTTGTTCAAATTGATTCCAACAGTGAAGTTGCACAACTTCAACTGTTCAAAATTTGTTTTTGTTGAAGTATGTATATTCTTTACACTGGAGTCAGGGATAGCATGGCATTGATAGTCTTCTGTATAAAACAAATATGTGGGAAGGTTTTATAAGATACAAAATTAGTTACAGAGTTACTATGATAAGATATGCTCAACTACAATATTAAAAATTAAAGGTAATTGTGATGGTAGTTTTTAAAATAACATTTGTGTTCACTTTTACATTTTTGAGACTGGAGTGGTTTGAGGACATCACAGACCTGACTTGGCACCACTTTGATTAGCTGTTAGCTTTAGCATATGGGAGCTAACTAATCTCAAATCATGCAAAATTAAGATGCCAAATCATTTATCTATTCCTCGCTTTAAAACCGAACATCACTTTAAACAGCTGCAAATAGCAATCATTTTCTGTTCTAAGCAGTAACTCAAGGTGGCAAGAACAAGAAAAAAAAAGTTTTAGTCAGGATATTTTATACATACAAGAACTTAGGTGCAAGCACTTAAAAGTTAACATTCAGTGAAGGCAAAATAAATTCCAAATCTACATTCAAATAAAGCTTTATTAATCTACTATTTTGCAGTTATATGAACATCTGGAAAACATTTGAATCTACAGAAACACCAAGAAATAAATAAGTTAATAAATAAATTATTATCCCAGATAAACAGATGATACTAGACTTATAGAGCCTGAACACCTGTTTACGATACAGATACATGTTTTATTTGAACATAAAAGCTGTTTAAAAAAAAAAAAAAAAAAACCTGATAAATTTAAAGACTTAAAACAGCACCTGAGGACTAACTTTGGGTTAAGAGAACTTAATAGTGCAAGCGTATAAGATGAAATCATAAGGACAGATGGAGGTGCATCATAAGGACAGATGCATTTCTATATTGAAATGCATGTATTTCAGAAAAATTGCATTAGCAGAAAATAAAATTCAAAACCTTGCTGGTAGCTGGAGTGTGGTTTGATGTGCAAGTTTTCTTTTCGCATGCCATTTATGACATTTTCTGTGAATGAAATGACTTTATTCTATTTAGAAATTCTCTAAGGCACTAACTTGAGTTAGAACATGCACCGAGCTTCTAATTTCCAGATAAACAGTCTTTCAGTAACAGAAAACTGCAGATTTCAAATACAGATCAGCATTTGAGAGCAGACATTCAATAAAACCTTCTATTCCTGATGCAAGACACATTTCTGTGTGACCCTTAACTTCCAGCCCCTGAATTAATTCATCCTGACACTGTTCCTCCTTTAAATATTTAAATTAAATTTAAATACTAATTTATAAGATTCCCATCTGTCAGCATTTGTCTGAATCTCTATCATGTGTAGATGTTATGCAACAAACTGTCAGCTGTCATTTACTGTCATAGATACCTACCATCACTTTGCTGAGGATGCCGTAGATGGGTATTTGTTCTGTCCGATTTGATTCTCATAAATATTCTCCTGTAAATTATTCAAAGAAGCTGTGAATCATTCTGGGACATGGCTTTGTAAAAAAAATGCCAAAAGGAATCTTTGTTAGAGAGGGTTTTGTGTTGTCAGTCGCCTTTAGCTGCTTCATTTGTCAACTTAGCCATGGAGAAATGAGCTCTGAGGCTGCTTCCACAAGGTCAGCACAGAGGTCGTTGAGGGGCTTTGGCCAGTAATCCATGGTGGACTGAGCAGCTTCAGTACTGCGCTGCTATCTAAAAGGTTTGTGCCAAATTAACTTCACCTGTTCTGATATCATTTTAAAAAGTAAGACAAGAACAATCAGGTAATATGGCACTACGGGAACCTTTTCTGGAGCCATGACGGATATTGCCAGGCAATATTTTGCTTATTTTTCAACAGAGTTGCTAAAAATAAATAGATAAAAATGCAGCCTCATTTTGGTTGGGAAACAGTTATTAAACAGAAATAATCAAATTAACTAATAAAAATCGGAAAGCAGCATGGGATGCATTTACTTATTGTTTCTTGTTTTCCATGGAATTCTTAATGAAAAGCAAAACATTTCCAACAAGCAGATTATTGTGAACATTATGTCAAAATTCTCTATGCTGCTTTGGCTCTAAAACAACCATAAACAAAATTTTTTGTTTCATTTCCTATTTTCAACCAATGCAATATGCTATAAGTTCTGGTTAAGCTGGTGTAAAGGAGGTATGTAAATTGAAAGTTAAAGGGGGAAAGGATTGATCCCTGAGGTACAGCACCACTGCATCGTGCTTAGAAGTGATGGCAAAGGTTTTGCTGGAGAATTAGATGCCTAACGAGAACTAAATCTCTAAACCACAAAGAATTTGTAGCGGTGTGATAAAGAGAGGTACATAAAGTGCCCAAATAGCAGGAAGATAAGTTAAGAACGGAAAAAAAAAATCTTTAAATACAAATTTCCAGTATAAAAAACATTCTGTTTGTAAGTTAAACCATTGGCTCATCATCACTGTCTTCTACCACCTGAAGGAGTCTCTGTGAAGGCCTCAGGGTGGAGAGAGAGATAGAATAAGAAGGAGATGGAGGAGGGGTTGTGGAAGGAGGGACAGGAGGAGGAGTGGAAGGTGGAGGGAGGGTGAGATTGCTGTTGTAGCTGCAACTTCTACTTCCTGAGCCACTTGTTGAAGTGCTGCTGCAGCGGACGCTATTGCTACACCCCTCTACTTCCCCCGGTACGCCCTCAATCCATACCTCTGTTTCATGCTCGTGGTGATTATGATGATGATTATTATCATGATGTTGGTTGTGGTCAGGGGTTAAAGAGAGAGGAGGCTCTGGGGTAATTTCAGACAACGGCGGAGAGGTTGAAGTGGGAGATGAAGGAGCACTGGAAGAAGAAGGTGGAGGTTTAGGGACAGATTTGTGTTTGCTGATGTCACGAAAGCTGGCCAAAGGGGGCCGGAGCCGGACACCAGAGCGGGTGGAGCCTTCGATGGCCTTCTGGAGCTGAGGAAGCAAAGAAAGGGAAACAGAATTGGAAACAAAAGAAAAAGAATTAGGTCAAAGAATTACAAAAATAGGATTTATAAGACGATTCTGAAGAAAAGATGACATTTCAGCACAAGTCTCTCAGACTTTTAGAAAATTATGGAAATCAAAGCCAGCCATTAACAAACACAATACTATTAAAGCCAATAATCTCAGACAGTTTCAGAGACTTTTAAATCTAAATCAATTGGAAAAATCATTTGCATTTTGGCTTCATAGTCGAAGAGATGCAACAGAACTACTTAAAGCTAGTCTAAAAGGTATCAGCTTGAACACTGTGTCAACATTTAAACACATGGAGCAAAAATATAAATATTGTAGCATACATGAACGAGTACAGGTTTTATACACAGTCCAGGTTCACATGCAAATGATGTTCACATACTGATTTAATCAAAAATATACATTTAAATCACGGGCCACAAAACTGTCATTAGGCAATCGATGAGTTCTTCCTTTTCTGACCATCTCCACTGCCACCCATATCTCCCAGTAACACTCTTCCCTGCTTCTAATAATAATTATTTACCGTGACAGAAATGCTAGGAAAGATGTTTTTATGGTTTTATAAATTAGAACATTTGGTATCAGAAGGTCCAATGATTATTTTTCCTTATTTATCAAAGAAGAAGAGTTGGGTGTCAGTATTTGGTTATATGAACAAAATGCTGAGATTTTGTCATATGTAGTGTAATGGTAGGACAGAGACAGTGACTTTTCTAGTTAGGTAGGGGAAAAAGTAACTTTTCTAACTTAAGTTTCTTACCTCTTTTAAAGCCACCACCCCCACAAGTTTTCCAATGCTGGTCACATAAGCATGACTTAGTCCAAGCAGGGAGAATAATGTGTGAGTCTGCAGAGACAAGGTGAAAAGGTAACTCAGCCAACTGTCAGAAAATACTGCTTCTAAAAGGACGTTTCTTTTTATCTGTCTGACTTCAGACGATTTACAAACCCAGTGCTTCTCTGTCTGCTCTGTCTAGACACAAAGAGAACAAAGTGGCTTCAGACTCAACACAAAGGGAAAGTCCTTGAGCATATTTTGAATACACAAACTATGTTTTTCATACAGCAGCTGAGGTCCCACTTTGGGGAGCTCTTTGTATGCATCAGTACATCTCAATCACAAGGACTCTTTTGCACATGAATGAGCACGGTATTCAGTGTATTACCATGGAAATGAAATCACAAAAAAGAATAATAAGGCTAAGATGGTGTTTATTCGCTTCTGCCTCCTGAAAATGACAGTAAATCCTGGATCCACTAAGATTTATAACAATGGGAATTCAATCCTGTGGTACCAACTGCTGAATACATGAAAAAAGCAGAAGTCTAATGAATGTGTGGAAGCATTACCTGAAAGCAGATTTACATAATTTTAGAAAATTTGCAACTAAAAGAGATTTCTGGAATGTTTATATCTGCGTTCACACTGCTATTTAAATGCAAACTGAAAAGAAAAAGAATGATAGTCATCTTAAGCAATGAAGTAGTAAAATAATTTGTCTTAAATCATAAAGACTAACAAATAAAAAAATGAAACAATTTAACAAAAAACTGTTTGAAGTCCTAAGAGAAGTCTCAAAATGTATCAATTAGCTTAGAGTCAGCAAACCTGGGAAATTCTACACATCAAGGTTTTCTGCAACAGGGGATGACCGTTTTTGTCAAAATTAGCTGCTTGCTGGTAGAAAAATAAAACTACCAGCAAGCAGCAATTAAACAATAACTGTGCAAACACTTACAATGCAAAAATGCTTTGGATTATCAATTTTATTTTATAAAATACTTGCATGTACAGATATTCTTTTGACAGCTCTCACAACAAGATGAATTAAGGTGTTTTATAACATCTTTATTTTACTTAATAATAAGGATGATGAATAAGCACCTTGGTCATATAGAGAATAGTATTGGTTTTATAGAGAAAAAAGTTACTCTTTTTTACACTCTGCATGGGTCACCAGTCTTTTACACACAGCTATGAATATGCAAGTACAATTTAGTATCATGAAGGGTCAGTATGTATATCATTGATTTCTATTGGCTTGACCAACCTGAAATAATCAACCATGTTTTTGACAGTCTGGCATATCTAAGTAATACTCATGAATGTATAAGAGGACATGGAAACTTCAAACTAAAACTTAGATTCAAACTCAGCCCTTATTGCTGTGTAATAACTGCCTTTCTAAACATGAACGCCAATGCATTAGATTTTTTTTTGCATATTTTATCATTCATTAGCAGCATAAATATGAAAATCAGCATTTATTTTTTAATACCGATCCACCGTCAACATGCCTGCAGCTCTGTTTGCAGGTACAGATGTGAGAAATCATGGTTTGAATATAAGACACTGATTAATGCATGAACATTTGTTATTTCAGACAGGGGAGAAATCTGGTTCATATGTGGACAACGAGGTCACATAACACCTACTGAAATAAGATTAGAAAATCAACAGATGGGTTATGTAGATTAGATTATACATTTCAAACTATACACAACATTTCTGAATGCGCAGAAAGTCCAGGGTGTTAAGATTCGACATACTGCTTTCGGGGAAAAGAAATCAGAGCAGAACAGCTGTTTTACAAGGATTCAGGGCGAAGTCTTCCTCCACCAACCTTGTGCAATGAAGTTCTCTCCACCAGCTGGAAAGGTGAAGGGTCAATTCGTATCTCATCGATTTCCATCGGCTTATCCATCTCTGCCTCTTCCCACGCTTTGATCTGCAGCAGCAAATAAACACCAAGGTCACAGGGATGGATCAGCCGACTGAGATTCAGACCAGGGGGAAACAAAGTTATTTTATTCAGAAGTATGACTTTAGCCAGAGGGGAGCATCAAGATTTGTTTCTCTGAGGAGTCATAAAACATATGAACAAATCTATCAGGCAATAAAAATAGCCGTTATATAATTTATAAACACAGAGATGTCAGTATGGGTAAAAAATATGTATGTCTGTAAACTGTATTTTTAGCTACAGAGAGGAGAATGCCTTTCTTTTGCGATAAGAAGGGCGTTGAAAAACCTTGAAACCTTGTGTCTTGTCCTTGCATGTCCCGCTTTTGCCCTGAGATTTAGAGGGTGTGACACCTTTTAGCCTCTTTTTGGATTTTACCGATGAGACTCGGCCTCTTGTGACAGACCCAGCGCTTTTTTACAGGATGGTGTTGTGGAGAATTTTGGGAAGGCGTCAGGAAGAGTAGAAGCAGGTTGGCAGATAGAAAAACACCAGAGGGAATAGTGGTGTTTTGGTGCATTAGCACAGAAAAACTTCCGTGCTTTGAATCTCCAGTGCAGCAAATTTGCAACACTATTAAGTCACATTTCATTGGTGATATTTCTATGATTAAACAACTTTTAAACAGCATTGTGTAACAGAATGTGGACTCTTTGAATATGTCTCTTTGAGATAGAACTAAAAAAGAAATGAACATAGGAGAAAAATGATTTCATGTTGCATGCAGTAACTATATTTTGCAAGGACACAGATACATTTCCTTGCTTTAAAATTACTTCAAGGTCATCACAGTGCACAAGTTCAGCTTTTCTTTGGTCAAATTGCAGCAGATTTTGTTGTTCATCAATGTTCAGATGACACACTTTGTTCAGATGAAAATAGTATTTGTATTAGTGGATGCTGGGATTCTCTCATCAACAATTAGCAGAATAGAATGGAAATTGATGGCTTTAAAAAAATCAAAGACTCAAAATCACAGTGAAAATAAATAGATTTAAGATGGTGGTAAATTAACAATATTGTTTATAAAAAAAATACAAAAAAACCTAAAAACAACCTAGAAAATTTTTAATATTCCTCATATTGTCATTGACCTACCTCGTCTGAAGTCATCGTGTCTGATAGAGGAGGAGGACAGGGCTCCTTGAGATAAAACAATAAAAGACAAAAAAAAAGGAGATTAGTTTCTGATTCTGAAGTTTGTCTAATAAGTTAATAAAACAATCTTATTTGGGGTGACTGCAAGTGAAATGAAAATTATACTTTGACAGTAATGGTAAGCATTTGCCTTGGCTCTAAAAATTACATCTAAAAGCTGGAATTTCTGTTTGAAGAGGCTGTATTTTATATGGATTATTTTATTTTTGGCCTGTCGTCTCTCTGCAATTTGCACAGCACATCCAGCAGAAGAGGCCTGAATGGATGCAGGCATTGAAATTCAGGGCAACACCTGCTGTGACTTATTTTGTAGAAGTGGGGCCTGTCCTGCATGCATTGACTTCATGCCTTGCTACGTTTTGTCCTCCAAGTGACAGAAATAACATAATTTTACTCAAATGAAATGCTGTGTCTCTTTATTTAAATAAGAAGGAAACAAGGGGAGTGTTTTGTACTTTCAGCCAATATAGCTAAAGCTCTTACTTGCAAAATGGCTTAGATTGTGGGTAAAAATAGTGGTCTAAACAGTAAATTACTACCTCCAACAACATTTTGGAAGTATGCTGGTGGAAAATTTCCCCTCACATGTCTGTTTGATATTCTGAGTAATAGATTGTTGTTTGATGTGAAAACATTCCCCTTGGAGGGAATTGATAAACAGCTCGACAACACAAAAACCTCAGTAGTGGGCAGAAACGAAATCACATTCTGAACCCTTCAGCTTGCAACCACACACTTCTGTACAGTGTGATTTTCCAACCTGCAGGTGACGAGCTTTGTTTCCCTCTGAGTCAGACTCACTGCAGGGCTGAATATAAGAACTTCCCAGATGAGAGAAGATTGGAAAGAAATGCATGATTTTGGAGAGGTTTTTCTGAAGCAGGTTGTTATTCTAAAATCTCTGTCGATCAATGAATAGAGGTCAAATGCTAACAAGTTCACCAACCAGTACCCATACATGAATGTGTTTCTGGCATTAGGCTATGTCTAAGGGATGAAGAGCTATTTGCATTTCAATAGTTCATAACATTTCATTACTGAGTCACATTTAAATAGCTGATTGAAGGAAAAAGGAACAAATTACCACCCAGAAAATAACATGCAGAGCAGCAAAAACAGAGGAACTGTATTGTTAATAGAGCACGTTGAGAAATTGAGGGACGCTCAACAAAAGCTGCATTCACAGACACACCTGCAGTTCCTTCTCTGACTGTCTGCTTTTAGAGGTGAAGAGATTTCTGAGCGTTCTCCTCACCGACTGCAGGGGACCTTTTTCTGAAAGAGGAGTGGCGGAAACAAGACGAGAGTCAATGAATTATACAAACACACCTTTAAAGAAAGTAACCCAACTGCAAATGGAAAGTCAAGATTCTGCAGGAACCAAAGAAACCTTTTTATTGTGGTTGCCTAGATACCTCTTTACTTGGAGGCTGCAAATTGTTGAGTTTGATAAGCTACTGTGCAACAACTCACACACACATCCACTCACACCATCTGCCTCCTCCCTGCAAACATTCAGCCAAGTCATTGCTGTTAGCAATACAAAGCTACACTGTCTGGTTGTTTGACATCTGTTGAGTGCAGAGGAACAAAGATGTTTGAATCTGTTTAATGAAAAGCTGACATTAATTAAATGAATCTTACCAATTTTGGCACATTGGGCTTTTGTGAAGTTGCAAGATCCAGGTGATGCATGGTTCTTCCATGTTGCTTGTTTTTGTTTTTTTCATTTGGAATTTTGCTTGATAAATCAATAAAAATAATGCATAACTGTGAAGTGGGAAAAAAAATTACTAAATTTTCTGTTTTTAAAAACCAGTTTGTTTGGTTTCATTTCAGGAAAGGAAGGAAGTTTAGTCACACCAAGAAGATATTAATTTACATCAGTCTAGTGAGTGAACTTGTATAAAGAAATCAATATTTCTCTGAAAGGCTCTCAGAATGTAGTGGAATATGGTACATTGACTTTGTGTCCTCTGAAAATTGGTTATTTATGTAGTAATTAAATTCAACAGAAGCTTTATCTTTGGGTTACAAGGGTGGAAATTGCAAATTCGTTTTCTTCAACTGCAGTGAAATTATGTTTCATATGTTTTCAGAGGTGAATAAATTATGCAAAAATGTGTTGACCTTTGAACTCACCAGTTGCAGGTGCAGTGTGGTTGGAGGAAGGGTCCTGAGGTTTCGGAGGGGGCACAGGGCCGTTTCTTTCCTCCTGAACAGGGCTGCCCTGAAAACAACAAGATACAGCTCTGGAAGTCTAAGCTGATGCTCCAAATTGGACAGCATACATACTTTATCATTCATTTTGGTTATTATAACTGGATTGTTCTCTGTCATTTGCAACGCTATACCACTGTTAGCTTTAATTGTCAGTTAAAGGGATGCTCTATTTAGCTAATTATGCTCTTGGGGAATAGAATTATATTCTACTTTTAGGGTTTTCTTTTAACTGTTTGGTCTAAATTGTGCAGGTAAAATTGTAAAAACACAAGCAACTATTATGGTTTGAAACATAATGATACATTGTTTTAATAAACAGATGTAATCAGGAATAAAAAATAAAGCAAATTGTTGGCTCACCTTGTCTCTTTCTTCATCTTCTTCTTCATCCACAAAGGCGAATGACTCCCAACTGCTTTTCGGACACTGATTCTGCTCCTGTAGGCTCGGACCCTGAGCTCACAATCAGAGAGACATTTGAAAGCAAATGGATATTTTGTATAAATAAATAAACATCTATATAATCACATTTGATGTGGTATATAATCCACAGAGATAGATAGAATGTGATGGTCAGGCCATTAAGAAATAGTAAAGGGTTACATACTTTAGCTAAGGGTGGCCAAGTCCAGTCCTCAAGAGCAACTATCCTGCAAATTTTAGTTGCATTCCTTCTCCTACAAACCTGAATCACATGGCTGAATTCTCTTATCAGAATGTCGTCTAGTTCTGCAGAATCCTGGTAGGGAGCCAATTATTTGATTCAGGTGTCTTGGAGAAGGAATGCATGTAAAAGCTGAAGGATAGAAACTTTCCAGAACTGAACTTGCGCATCCCTGAAATCTTCTTTTAATTCGGTGTTATACATAGGAAGGATGCTGACTTAAATTGGTCCAGGAGACAATCAATGACACCCTAAACAAGGGGGTTAAGCCACAAAAGTAAATTACTAAAGAAACTGACCTCTAACATAGTCTGTGTCTAAGCACATTAATAAAAAAGTGGATGGCAAAGCATGGTAGAAAAAAATGCACAGGTAAAGTTATGACTGCAATAAGAAACATTTATACATATATGTATGTATATATATATA
>CAEFZY010000013.1:0-25170 GCA_903066815.1 Brachyrhaphis roseni
CTTTTTAATAGATTCACAAACAGGAGTAAAATTAATACCCATGTTATTGTGGTCAGTGGAGATTTTAACTCCTAAGTTACAGCGTTTTTTACAGGGATATTACACATTTCAGTGACAGCAGTTGTATATAATGGAAGATTTTCACATTTTTTGAGATTGAGTTTCAACCTGAAGTGCTTGAGAATTTAGCTACAACAGACAGAGCTACTGGAATTTCATTAGAATTTCTTATAAATACTTCAGTATCATCAGCAAGTTGTGAAATTTTAAGTTCTTGATCAAATATTTTAATTCCCTCAAATGAGATCTGTCTGATTAAATAATTTTGAATTTGGCCAACAAGCAGAAAAATGTAAGGGGAGGTCGGACATCCCTGACGAACCTTTTACTGATATTAAATCGGCTAGATGTGCCATATGAAAGTTTTTTAGAACTGTTATTATCTCTAAAAAGTGTCTTAAAGGCTTTAATAAAAAACCTCCCAAAGATAAAAAAGGACAATGAGTCAAAAATAAAGTTGTGACTAACTGTATCAAAGGCCTTTTGATAATCTAAAAACAGAATAATTGGATCAACTAATCAACTAAATCTAGCACTAATCAAATATTATCAGAAATGTTGCGTCCAGGCATGAAGCCATTTTGAGATTCATGTATAATATCATTTAAACCATTTTTCAGTCTTTTAGCTAAAATGGAGGCCAAAATGTTATAGTCATTATTTAATAGAGTGATGCCACGCCAATGATCTATTATTAAATGGTCTTTATTTGGTTTAGGGATCAGAGTGATAAGACCCTGTTTCATTGACAGGGGCAGTTCTTCATTGTTAATGGATTCATTCTGATGTCAAACCATCATTGCCTGGTGACTTGTTAGATTTAAGGTTACTGATTTTATCTCCTCAATACAGAGTTTTTCATCACAATAATTTTTTAAAGACTCATTAGCTTTGTGCACTTCTACTACAGTTTAATACATCTGTGCTGTCTCTGCAGTTATCATTTTTATAAAGATCTCTATAAAAATATATATATATATTGAAATAACTGAATAATCTTCTGTTACAGAATTAGTTCTGTTTAATTTGGATAATATTTTTCTTTCAAAGTTTCTTTTTTCCAATGTTATAGTATTTGCTATCTTTTTCACCCTCCTCAATCCATTTTAATCTAGACCCAATAAAAGCACCATGTGCTTTTTCTTTATATATTTCATCTAACTCTTCTTGATGTTTCTGTAGTTGTGTTACAACAACTTTATCATCTAACATGTTAGTAGTAATGTCTGAGATAGATCTGATTAATTGCTCTAGCGTTTTTTTTATATGTGGTTTATTCTTTTGCTAAATTGGATTGCATATCTTTTAATTTTATACTTCAGTAATTCCCAATATTTTTCAAATTGGTTATTATTTTGAGCGATTGTCCAGTACTGTTTGATTAGTTTTTGAATGAATGATGAGTTGTTAAGTTTCCAGTGGTTATACACTCTTCTACTCTCCTTATTAGACAGATTTACTTTTAAATAAATGGTTTTGTGATCAGTTAAATGGTTTTGTGATCATTAAATTATTTTAATGATCACAAAACCATTTGTTATTTCTGTAGGCTCTCTATTTGATGATTTAAATTCATTTAGCCAAAATGTAAATACTGATGCATTGTTTTTGAATAATGATTGTAACTCCACCACTTTTAACTTTTCCCCTATTTGTACAACTGACGTTCTTAGAGAACTGAAAAACATAGACACCAGAAAATCGGCAGAGCCAGATAACCTGGATTCATTCTTTCTAAAGTTGGCTGCAGAGTTTATAGCAGAGCCACTGTCTCATATTTTTAATCTAAGTCTAATCTCTAACAAAATCCCTAGTATCTGGAAATCAGCATTTGTTTTGCGTCTATTCAAAGGTGGGGATTCATCGCAGGTAAACAATTACAGACCAATCTCTAAATTATGTATCCTAGCAAAAATTTTTGAAAAATTAGTTGCAGATCAATTAAAGACTTTTTTAGATTCTAATAGTATTTTACAGAATGTACAGTCTGGTTTTAGAAAAAAACAGTACTGTTACTGCAACTTTAAAGGTTTTTAATGATCTTATCCAGGCTCTTGATAACAGAAAACATTGTGTTGCTTTGTTTATTGATCTATCGAAGGCGTTTAACACAGTAAATCTTTTAATTGAAATTCTACACAAGATTGGGTTCTCACATCAAGCTACCATGTGGGTAGCTGATTACTTGTCAAACAGAACCCAGAGAGTTCAATTGGCTGGCTTCACTTCCTCTATTCTCACCATTTTAAATGGCGTACCTCAAGGCTCAGTTCTTGGTCCACTTTTATTCTCTATTTATATAAATAACTTGTGTGACAACTTGTCAAATGCTTTTTATCATTTTTATGCAGATGATTTAATAATGTACTGTAACTCTTCATCATTATCACAGGCGCTACAGTATTTGCAGTCTGCTTTTAATGTAGTTCAAACCCGCTTACAAACTTTGAAGTTGGTTTTGAATGTGGATAAGACAAAGGCAATGGTTTTCTCACACTCTGCAAAACTACCAGAAATCCCTCTATTCCTTAGCACTGCAGTAGGTACACAAATTGAGTTTGTTAGTAATTATAAATATCTTGGTTTTATTCTAGATAATGAACTTTCTTTTAAAAATCATATAGCAAATCTATTACGAACATTGAAAATGAAGATTGGGTTTTACTATCGAAATGGATCTTGTTTCTCACTCAAAGCTAGAAGTAAATTGGTAGCAGTGACATTTCTGCCACTGTTGGATTATGGAGATGTTTTATATATGAATGCTTCGACCAAATGTCTTCAATTACTGAACACTGTGTATCATTGTGCTGTAAGATTTATAACTGGTAGTAGATGTTTGACACATCATTGTGATTTGTATGCAAAAGCTGAATGGCCTCCTTTAAATGTACGGAGAAACAATCATTTGATGATCTTGATATATAAATCTCTACTTGGACTAACACCAGCATATTTAAGCTCTCTCTTGAATAGATCTATCAGTTCACATTCTTTACGCTCTAATGACATTATTCTTCTGCATGTTCCACGTGTTCGAACTGAAAAAGGGAAGAAAGCATTCAGTGTGTTGCTCCTACAGCCTAGAATCAGCTCCAGTATGAGCTCAAGATGTCGGAAACTATTTCATTGGACTTATTTCGAGCAGTTCTTAAAGATAGGCAACAAGCTTCTATGAAACATTGTCACTGCTTTTAAATTGTTTTTATTGTTTTATGTTTGTGCATATGTATTAATTGGTTTTATTTTGTAATCAGGTTGTTGTGTATTGCAGATTTCTGCCTAGGTCCCTCTTGAAAATGAGATCCAGATCTCAATGGGGTTTACCTGGTTAAATAAAGGAAATAAAAAATTAAAATAAAAAAAAACTGCAGGGCAAATTTTAACCTCCATTACTTGACTCTCTATGTCCTCTGAAATAAGCCATAAGTCAATTCTAGATTGAACTGAAAAGCTTTTGTTACTCCAGGTGAATTGTATGTCAGTAGGATGACGATGTCTCCAAATATCTAATAAATTTAGCCGGTTAGAGAAGTCCAAAAGATAGTTCTGTCCATTTCTAAATCTAGAGGGATATCATTAAGCAAAGCTGAACCACTTATGTGGGATTATCCTCACTCATGTGGGGATAACATAAGTGAGGATGTTATCCTCACTGTGATCTTGCCAACTCTATGATAGTTGGCAAGAGTGCTTGCCAACTATCATAGAGTGCTTGCCAACTATAATCTCTTCAGTTGGTGAAATGTTACCTAATTTCAAAATTGTCACTGCACAGGAAAAGTTACATGTACTTAGCTTGATCTGATGATAAAGCTGAATACCTGTTGATGTTTTGTAAATGTTACCTTAGTTTTCTAGTATCTACTTCCATCATCATCTGTTGCAAGTAGTAGCACTCAGTAGTCATATCTTTTAAAACTTACTCCCCCACTTAATTAATGTTGTTTATATAGTTTCCCTCCACATTAATTTCAACTTAAGGTTTAAGTTTTATACTTAATTTGAAGAAGTTCTGCAAAGGGGCAGTTGGTTATTTATTTCAATTCGTTAAATGTAGCTAGGCATTACTTTAAGAAACATTCATAATTTCTTAAGTTATCTTTTTGTTCCTCTTGACACTTGGAAACAAATTAGAGATATTAATGGACAGCCAGCATACATATTAGAGGAAGTCCTAAATCCTTCTTATTTTTATCTTTTCTGCAGCTTGTGACAGTGACCACTGGGGCCCCCATTGCAGCAATAGATGTCAATGTAAGAATGGAGCACTCTGTAACCCTATCACTGGATCCTGTATCTGCACTCCTGGATACCGTGGCTGGCGCTGTGAGGCCCAATGTGAAACTGGCTCTTATGGAAATGGATGTCAATGGACATGTCAATGCCAGAATGGGGCCATCTGTCATCATGTGACTGGAGAATGCAATTGTTCACCAGGATACACAGGAACTTTGTAAGTAAGGTGAAATGGAAAAAAATGCCAGAAACATATATATATTTTTTGCTTTTATCCACAGTACACAGAACAATAATAATTGTGAAACAATGATTGAACATATTTCTATGTTGAATCATAAAAATATGATTGAATATGATTTACCATATTTGTATGTCAATCACTGTAACATCTAATTTGTTCAGTTCTATGGTCTATTGTTGAACTTATGTGAGTTAGAAACTAAAAATTATTCAGTTTAAATTCCCAAATTTCTAACTTTGAAGCTATCTAGAAGTTAACAGAAGTCACCAAGTAAGAGTAACAAAAAATTCCAAATTAGAAGTTGACAGCACTTTTTAATAGTTAACCATCATCAATGCTGTTTGATGGTGATAGTAACTATTTAACAGTCTTGACACCTGTAAAATACTGACCTTTGTGAAGTATTTTGTTCTACGATCACAGGACATGCTATGTTCCAAGTATGCTCCTAGTATAGAGAAAAATTTACAATTTGTGACATAAATAGTAGTAAAGATGTGCCAAAATTTTAAAAGAGTGAATTTATTTTAGATAATTTTATTGTGTTTAGTGGATTTATTGCTTCCTTGTACATTATCTGCAGGAAGATCATTCTTGATACGTTCAGATAGTTCCAGCTCTTTATTCGCTGACATTTAGGATCTTAAGATGTATTAAGTTTTTATTTAAACAGAAAGAACATTTTGAGATCAAAACAGAGTGACTTGGCAAAGACAGCTGCATAAAAAACCAATAAGATCGAAATATAAGACCAAGACACAAACATAAACATTGTAAGGATCTGGGTTTTTGTGTGATTATTAGTAAATGTTGTCGCCATATTGTCTTGTCGAGTCCCTGAGAAGTCCCACCTGTCTCTTGTTCCCTTGATTATTTCTGCTGTGTATTTATACTCACATGTGTCAGTGTTTCCCCAAGGGATCCTTATCATCACTTGTCATTGTTGTAAGCTACCTGAGTCTGTGTCCAGTCCTCACGGCTCATCTGTTGTTCCTGGCATTTTGTTCCCTGAAGAACTTTATTAAACATTCTGAGGGTTTCCCCCAGTGTATTATAAACTTGGCGCTCCGCCTTGCTTTACGAGCACCCCGTCCATGTTTTTGATTTTAGAAAAATTTATAATAAATAAAATATACATATTTCTTTAAACTAATTTAATATGTTTTGAAAGCGTCTCTGTTGCTCAGAGCGTTTCACTGGCGGAGCAAATTTATTCTTGAAAGATAAGTTTACAGTTTATGCATTTAAAGCCGGACCAATCACACCGCTGGCGCCTCTGCACCTTGCCTCACTCGCTGCAGCAATTGGATGTCTTAACTTTACCTCAGCGCAGATCGCTTGCCTCCTTTCACTCAAACTGGACCCAGGCTGACCTGTATGGATATTTACATAAACCCCCTGTGAGGAATTATGTTTCTCTGGAGTAGCCTACTCCACATTAAGGTAAAAGTTTAAACCCCACTGCGTTAGCTCTGGTTGCGCATGTAACCTGGCTGTATGTCTCCAGATCCGGTTACACGCAGCTCTATGTGAACTGCAGGAATAACTTGTAGTTGCGCTTTCAGAGGTGTGCGTTGAAGAAGCAGTGAGAATGATTTCTATTTGTGAACAAAGAATTATGTGGGGTGTTTACATCTCAACACGCTGCCCGGCATGTGGTTCTGTCTTCCCTGTAAAGTTGATGACTGGGGTCCCGATTGGCCGGAGTGTTAGTGGTTAACAAACCAGAGCTAACCACTCAACATGCAGGTTCAGCCTGGGGAGGAGCTTTCGTGCTCACGTTGTAGTCACGCATCATGCTGGGTTTATATTGTTTTTTTATTATTTTTTTTGTATTTTTCCGGTTACACAATGCACAAACCCATATCAAATGCTTTGTCCACATAGCCAGAGTTAATGAGCGTGGCCGCGCGAATATCTGAAAAGCTCATCCCATAAACTCGAGCAACCAAAACAATTTCTGCGGCCCTTATTAAAAACTCAACAGACACAAAATGGAAGAGCTGCAAATGCCACCATTAGCAGCATTTAATTAAATCTCCCGTTTGTTGTGCGCAGTGCAGCGGATTTAACTCATCGTGCAGGGCCATTTCAAGGTTGTATGAGGCCTTGAGCAGAATTTGACTTAGGAACCAATTTTGTTGCTAAAAACATCAGCATCTCTAACAGCTTCTGTGTTAGATTTAATCTGGGAGAGGGGGAGTAGTTTAACTGGCCAACCTAAAAAGCAATAGGTTATAATTGCAGTTTATTAGTTTGTCTTTGTGAACAAACAGAGCTTAAGCTCAAAGATTAAACTCACAGCATCAGATTGTTGCTATGCTAACAAAACATTCTAACTATGAATATTGTTCTTTCAGCTTCTACAAAGTATACTTGACCTGAGTGAAGTTGCCCCCCCCCCACCTTCTTCAAATCAGACAAAATTGGTGTCAAACATTTGTGCTGCGTTTGTGCTGGTGGGGTTGTGCAGCAAAAATTTTCGTTTGTGCTGCTATCATTTTAAAGATATAAAGAAATGTTTTTAGAGGTCATCAAAGGTCAACCAGCCCCCCACCTTCTTCAAATCAGACAAAACGGGTGTCAATTAACTCAACTACGTTTGTGCTGGTTTGTGCAGCAAAATTTTTTGTTTGTGCTGCTTTGGCTTTGAAGATATTAATGAAAGGTTAAAGGTCGAAAGGTCAACCAGCTTCCCCACTTAAAATGATAGTGGCACAAACGAAAATATTTTCTGCACAAACCAGCACAAACGTAACCGAGTTGACATCTATTTTGTTTGATTTGAAGAAGGTGGGGGGGCCAACTTCACTCAGGTGTAAACTTGCCAGCTCCATAAAATCTTACATATGAATATCAATCAATTTAAAAATATTTTAATTTATGTATGCTGAAACCATTACATCAAATTCAACAGCATTGATAATCTCAATAAACAAATGTTACATTTACATATCTGTGGTCTGTGTTAAAATATTAACAATAATGGGCTCCTGAAGCCCCGGGGGGCCTTAAGGAGCTGCTGACTAAATTTGGATTAAACAGAAGTGCAAATATTTGATATTCATTTTAATTGTATTTTTTGAATTGTTGTTTTAAAGACTAGTTGTGGGTTTAAATAGTGTTTCACTGGCGATGTTTTCCCGTAACATATAATTAGTAATATTTTTACATTTCCTGTCTACTTAACATCTTTTAATACAAAAGCACTTGAGGCGTTTCTGGGGATACGTCTAGTCAGCACCTTGCATCTCCTTTGCGGGGGTTGTCCAAGGTCCAAGACGCCTTCTCCACACTCCGCTCCACATCGCCCTGAGAGGCCGCCTACAGAAATTGCTCCATGATGTACTCCCAGTGCCTTGCACTCTCTCTGCGAGTGTTGGTCAAGCCCCGGAACACGGACAGTGAAGACTACGCTGCAGTACACCTCATTGCTACCTCCACTGCCTACTCCGCAGCTTCTTTTTACGCCACCCCCGGTGCCGGCTCCTCTCCTCGTCCCTGCTCTGCGGCTTCCTGCTTTCATCCGGCCTTCCAGGTCCACCTGCTGGCCACCCTCCAGTGCCTCTTTGTGGGTCCATGCGGCCCTGGGCCACCCTCCAGATCTGTCACAATGGGTCCGACCCCCACGCTGTTGCTGGCCGCCAGCCTGCTGCAAAACATCCGCCCACCAGATGTTTTGCAGCAGGTGCCACCCTGTCTGCATGAACATTCTGAGTTTCTTTTTCTTTGTGTTTTCTTGGCTCACCTGTTGTTTCTGGCGTTTTGTTCCCTGAAAAACTTTATTAAACACTCTACTTTATATTATGGGTCTGATCGTCGTCTCTACCCTCATCTACAAACTGGCTCATAACAAATATAAGACATGCTGTTAAACATTACAAGTGAGTTGATATCTCTGTCCTTGAAAACTGACTTGAACTGCCACTAAATGATGAGAAATTATCATTTTCAATTCTTCTCTGTAATATTCCAGGTGGCAAGGGGAAGAGATCTTAAAAGCCTTTTTACCCATTTCAGTTCTTACTTTTGTGACCTGCATCAAAATGTCCAGAGATCACAAACCATCGTGCCTGAAATTTCTACACACATTTATCCTGTGTTAAGAATAGTGCCTTATTCAATCAGCAGTCACACCGATCATAAACAAATATGTTTTGCCGTGATTCCTTTTTCTGTTTTGGTCTTTATCAATCTGCGTTAAACATCACAAATTCATTTTGGTATTCAACTAGTACTTTAACATTAGGATCGTTGAAATCACCATTATCATTTTTAGACTGATCTATGTAGACAATGTTATTGTTCGTATGTGTTTCTGAAAACCACTGTTCTAGATTTGACAGAAAGGAATTTAACAGACAATAGCATGTGTTGAGGGGATTAGTTAAAAGGTTGATAAAGAAACAAACAAACGAAGGAACAAACAAATGACATTTTTTAGTTAGAAATGGTTAATAGATTAATGTGTTGGGCAAATTACACATTCAGTCGATCTGTTATTGTTTGCTATTATAGTTGCAGTTTTCTTTCTTTAGTATAAAGTGGTTAAATTCCTCATAGTTATTCATCAAAATATGTTTCTTGTTTGATGTGAGGTATGACGTATGCGATTTATCTGGCATAGCATCAATAAATCTGTGGTTGATCTCATGGTCTCTTGAAGAAATCTGAATTACTTTAGCCTGGCTCAACAGTCGCAGCTGATGAGCCTGGTTTGATCTTAGGGAAACAGATAAAGCCAGGTGCTATGTCAAGCCTAGCCTTATCTCTTATCCTGGATTTTGTAATCCTACTGTTGTGAAACAGCTCCTCATGGATCCAGAGATCACCACATAGTTTGCAAAATTAGGTGGTTTGGCAAACCACCTAGTTTTGGTAATTTTCCCCCAATGCAGTTCATTGGGGGGGCTGAACTCATCCAATGAACTGCATTGAGGGAGTTCAGCCCAATGTAGTTCAGGGCTGAACTCCCACCCCCCCAACCCCTGCATGCAGTGCGGTACCACCACCACTGCATGCTGGTGGAGTTGGCTCATCAGAAGGGATGAGTGGAGGTTGGTACCCCACAGAGGATTCAAAAGGGGAAAGGCCATTTGCCACCTATAGGATGCATACAAAAAGAACGAGGTCACGGATACATGCAGCAGAAATGGATTTTCTCTGTAGGGTGTCTGGGCTCTCCCTTAAAGATGGGGCGAGAAGCTCGGTCATCCGGGAGGGACTCAGAGTGTAGCCGCTGCTCCTTCATGTCGAGAGGAGCCAGTCGAAGTGGCTCGGGCATCTGGTCAGGATGCCTCCTGGATAGCTCCCTGGTGAGGTGTTCCGGACACGTCCCACCGGGAGGAGGCCCTGGGGACGACCCAGGACACACTGGAGGGACTATGTTTCTTGGCTGGCCTGGGAATGCCTTGGGATTCGCCCGGAAGAGCTGGAACAAGTGGCTGGGGAGAGGGAAGTCTGGGCTTCCCTTCTTAGGCTGCTACCACCGCAACCCGACCTCGGATAAGCGGAAGAAAATGGATGGATGGATGGAGAGATGGATGGGTGGATGGATGGATGGATGCATATAATGCATCCAATGTCTCCTATGCACTATAAATCAAACATGGTATCGAACTGAAAATAGTAATTTGATCTAAATCAGTTTTATCAAATTGCTATCAACACTCACTTTTAGTAAGTTACTTGGAATTTGTGGTTGAAGAAATCCTCTAACTCATTCTGGAGTTAGAGGATTAATTTAGAAATGGATTAATTTAGAAAAAGTATGTTTTTGATAATTGTGTTTTTTTCTCTGTAAATGTCCACCGTAGAGGGGAGAGGACGTCCAATGATCCCCTGAGCTGCCTTTGCAATCCTCTGGAGCCTCATCGTATCTGCAACAGTAAAGCTGCTGTACCATACTGTGATGTGCATGTCAGCAGGCTCTTGATGGATAAGCGGTAGAAGGTCAATAGTAGCTTGGAGTTTAGTTTGTGCTTCCTGAGGACTCACACTAAGTTAAGTCACTGCTGAGTGTTCTTGATGACTGATGTGATGTTGTTAGTCCAGGATAGGTCGGCAGAGATGAGGACGCCAAGAAACCTGAAAGTATGGACCCTCTCCACCCTCTCGCCATTGATGTAGAACACACAACCCTGTGGGGAACTGATGCTCAGTTTGTGGATAGAGGAGATATGAGGAGTCTGGCATTGGTTTGTGAGTAAATCCTTTATCCAGGGATATGTGACAAGAGGAAGACCAAGAGTGATCAGTTTAGTAATGAGTCTGTCTGGGATTATTGTGTTGAAGACTGAACTGGAATGCATTGGACATAGCTATGTTAACACCTTAACACTGTGTTAAGGTTTTGGCTCTCATCTCTTCATTCTCCCTTGCCCTTCAGTGCCAATAATGTGCAAAGTTTGTTTCATATTTTTCCGAAAGAAATATCTGATTTGGGTCACAGAGCAATTCACACCTTAAACCCTCACTTCCACTGATTTATATAATTCTTTACGAGTTAGCAGGTGTAACTGGCTGCAATTAGCTGGTTTCTTTATGTTTCTGTGAAACATTGTATTCTTGCACCTTCAGTCAACCGGGTGCGGACAAAACAATCAGGAGATATTTCTCCTGTTTCAGATTGCTCAGTGGCCCTGAACTTTGTGCAAAGATTCGAGTTATTTATTTTTTGGGAAGACGTCAGTGCTTCAGAAAGTTTTGCGCTGTGGCTGATAGGTTTGTTCTATCCCATGTGGAGAGGAGAGGCGAGTTGACACAGAGCTGAAGTGTATATCCTTATCGCAGATATCAGCTAATTCTGTCAAATTCAGTTCAGTCCAGACTGTAAACCAGCTGACCAAATTCTTTGTGTTTATGACAGTTCAGCAATGTTTGCCTTCACCTTTAAAATTTCAATATCACTGCACATGTGGTGGGATGATGTATTTACGGCATGAAATAAGCATGTCACGATAAAATTTATTTTCCTGTGCAAGTTTTTTTTTTTTTTTTTTACCTGTGTTATCGCGAATGATATCATATGGCCCAACCCTACTTGAAGCGTGCTGAGTTTTCCTCCTTCAAATCTCCTGAAGTGTAAAGGTGAGCGGTCTTTGCGTAACAGAGATGAGATGAGTTTTTTTTCTAAGACTGAAAGAACCAGATTCCTTCACAAGGTCGGGGACCTATACTCAGAACTTTTGTACAAAATTTCTAAATGTATTTTTATTAACGCTTTTCATACCAGCACGCTGCTTTGCCAAATCTATGACAATGCATATTTCTGTCTTACTGATGACAGGTGCCAGGATGAGTGTCCAGTTGGTACTTTTGGTGCTGGCTGTGCAAAGACCTGCCACTGTATGAACAATAGTAACTGCTTTCATATCAACGGAACGTGCCTGTGTGATGCGGGCTACACAGGAGAAAAATGTGATATCCGCTTGTGCCCTGAAGACCGTTATGGTTTAAGATGCAAAAAGAATTGTCCATGCCACGCCCCGAGAACTCTAAGGTATGCTGTAAATTATTTAACTGACTTTAATAAACTTTATTGTGCAAGAAGAAACACATTTAAACGATTGGTTTTCTACTTTCCTGAATACTCACTGGTACTTTATATGTCTATGAATCGGTGTAGAGTTTTCATATTTAGGGGCAAAAGCAAGTTTCCAGGTCTAGTATTTAGCTAGTCTGACTAATATGTCAGACAGTCACACAAGATAAGATAAGATAAGATAAGATAAGATAGATAACATAATTTTTATTAGTCTCCCATAGGAGAAATTCATCTTGGAAGCAGGGGCAAAGCTGCAATACAACAATAAAAAACCCATCCAAAGGGACAGTGACCATGAATAAATACATAAGAACATAAAAACATAAAAGCAAAGTGACAGAACAGATCGGCAGTACATCCCCATTTCCATTCACATACAATACAACCTCTACATGCTACTCTTGGTCATCGTCTGGTCCTCCTACTACTCTGTCCAGTCCCTGCTAGTCTGACATTTAACACAAGAACAGGTGGCTGTTAGTTGATGGGTCTGACGTGCTAACTGACATGCAAACAGGATTTCTTCTGAACTTACAAAGGGTCTGCAAGTGTTATGCAAGACAAAGCTTGATCTATTATACTGGGAAACAAAAAAATAAAAACTTCCTGTAAATGCATGTGTTTCAACTTTGAAGACAATCTTCCAAGAAAGTACTAGGAGATGAGTTTTTAAAGTTCAGTCTGCTTAATTGGGAAAATTAAGCAGACTGGCTTTTTTAATTCTTATGACAACAGTCTAATGACTGCTATCACTCCAACATACACACTTGGATTTACCACACAAGTTAAATCCAAGGAAAATTACATTTCTGTAAGCTTAAATTTATTTATTTATTTTTTATAAACTGGACAATAGTGATTTGAGTTGAAACCTTAATGTATTCAATTAAATGAAGATTGTAGCAGTTTCAACAAAGTGAAATTATCTTTGATTTTATTTCTCTGTATCACAGTTAGTCCAAGAATCAAAAGGAAAAGAGGAATGTCTTCATAAAATTGTTACTGGCATGGCTAGTAACAATATATTGTCGAGAACAAGATTCAAGCTGTGTGGTTTGCTGAAAAGCACAGTGAACAAGAAAAGTCATACACAGTTATACACTAAATATTTAAATAGTGAAGTAAGAAATATTTATGGGCTTGTTACAGCTTGTTCCACATAAAGGTATGCTGTAGTTTAAAAAAAATGCTGTTTTAAATGGCAAATCTCTCTTCTCTTGTATTTGCACACTGCAGGTCAGCTGTCTTAAAGTCCTTAAGTTGTCTATCACTCAAAAGAAAGAAAAAATAGACTTTTTTTAGGAATATGTAATAGAATGCAAAGACAGGAATGGCATAAACTTTAATTGACTGGCCAGTTGTATGCTGGATGTCCACATAAAGTTTGAGTAATTTAAACAACTAATATCTTTTGAAAAGAGAAAAGTTAGAATATTTTATCCACTAAGCAATTAAAAATTACAATTGATCAAACAAACATTCTATATTTTTAGTCAAAGTCTATGCATTAAATAGAAAACAAGCAGAGAATCCCAATCAACAAGATATACATATTCCTTTAAAACTTACCCTGGTCAATATTTTCCCACAGTTATAAAAGTGTCAGTAAATAGGAGACTTATGTAAGGCCTCTCTTCCATTTTTTGAACATTGCTGGTACTGAATTCTAAATTTACTAAGAATTGTTTTTAGTACACCCGAGTTAGTAAAAAACATGAAGCATTATCAAACCGCTCACATATGCAGTTAATACTCCCAAGATAGCAGGGAGAATGGTACCTACCTCATCATTCATTGGCGAGGAGAGATACGTTGATAATTATTAATTATGTAATTAATATAGACTGCCTGTCAGCTATGTCAATTTGTAAAGCTTACAAATTTTGGTTTTCTCAGTTTAGAAAACAAACTTTTCTGGAAATTAGGTTTTATATTGAAAGAAGTGGGAGAACTTTGAAGTGATAACACCCTGTGTTAAGTGATAAAATTACACTGTATGAAATTTGTTTTTCTATATTTTAAAAACATAGTGTGTAGGCCATTGACTTCTATTCAGGAGACATGTTACTAAGATTAAAAGATTACTTTAAACTTGTTAGGAGTATAAAAAATATGGGACTTAACTGTACCATTAATCATTTTTTCTGTGATAAAACTGTGCAAAGCAGTTCAATTTAGTACTCTAATATAGTGAAGTAAATTTTTGTGATTATGTCATGTTTTCTTTTTCACTAGATGCCACCCAGTGTCAGGGGAGTGCACATGTCAGGCTGGTTGGTCAGGACTCTTTTGCAATGAGACGTGCACACCAGGATTTTATGGCAAATCTTGCAGTGACTTGTGTCAGTGCCAGAATGGAGCTGACTGCCACAGTGTGACTGGAGAATGTATCTGTGCTCCTGGCTTTATGGTAAATTAATTTGTTGCATGCACATGTATTAATTTGAGTGCATCCTGAATTATATGTACGTGTAGACACAAATACATACAAGTGAACTTTAGAGTTAAGACATATGCTACTAAGAGATTAAAAAAATTGATTATGCAGTAGTCTATTGAAAATTTAAAATATACTCCTAAAGCATATTCATTTACAGTTTACATTGTAAAGTTAAAATTATTAAGGATTGCGAATAAAGCAGTTTAATTGTTCAAATCTAATCTTTGCTATTTTCACTATACAGACAAATAAAAAATTTCTCCTAAAATACTACTGCCAAGCCAAACAGTTTACCTGTCCTGACATGTTCTTTCCTGCATTTCACATATCCCATCATATCCATGAAACATGTTAATTATGGTCAGAGCAATTTTCTTTCATAGCTGAAATTCAAAACTGTTGTGTGAAAAAAATAAATAATGGGAGTATAAAAAAGGGAAAAAACTCAAATGTATGATTTGTGTATCTAAAAATATATCTTAGTGGCACAATACCTGCACTTCAATTAACCATAAAATTGCACAAATAAGTTGCAGAAATATTAGAATCCAATGTTTCTAATCTCTGAAGTCTATTTCTTTAAATGCAAAATCAATCTACATAGCCATATCACTCAAGTAAAAGAAAAAAGTACAGTAGTGCAGTAAAACCACTTTTACAAGTACCTTCTCCCTCAGGTTACTCAAGTGAATGTAACCAATTCTACCCATTTTTGAACATAGATAACATTAGTAGTTGAAGATGACTTGAAGATGTCCACCAACACCTCAGAAAGTTGTTCCTCGTACATTTACCATCTCCAAACCCCTAAACCGTTTCTTATTAATTTCATCAGAAGAGATGTCAAGCATCAACAGAAAGATGAAACCCTCCACCTGTGATCTGGAGCCATTCCCAACCTCCTGAGTAAAAATCCACATCAACACCTGAAGTCCCCTAATTACATAAACCACTCTCCAATCTGGTCATGTCCTCTTCATCTCAAAGAAAGCCGTAATCAGACCATTGCTTAAAAAAAACACTCTTCACCAAGAAGTCCTTTCGTGGTTTCTTGTTTCCAAAAATCCCAATCAAAACTCATCAGATCCATCAACCCTTATTGGAGCCTATTAAGAATTAGATTAATTAACTTTTGGTAAAGTATTAATGTTACAGATTTAAAGTTATGTAAATGGTAGATCTATTGTTGTTTATTTATTTATTTGTTTTGCTTAGACCCTCCTCGTCAGTCAGCCTCCTGCTGTGATTATCAAGCAGAAGCAGTTGTTGTGGTTGATCTGATTGTTTGGTGAAAGAGTGAAACAGTTTTTCTACCACACACCAATTAACATTTATATTTCTATTTTTTATAAGTCAATTCGGAGAATATTTCTGTTATTTTTATAAGTAAAGAAAACACAACTTTTGAAACCTGAAAACTCTCCATGAGTGCTTTTTGTTTTGGGTGAGTCGAAAAACCTCCTCCTAGGAACTACTCTGGCAGTTTTTGATTTTTTGGAACTGGTTGACTGCAAGAGTAGCCGTAACAATCCTTCATATTTAAAGTGCTAGAGAAAGCAGTTGCCATACACCTTAAAAATCATCTCATGGGCCACTCTGCATCAAATCCATTTACAGTCACTTACTGTGTTCCCCAGAAGTCAGTCCTTGGTCCCATTCTCTTTATCCTTTGCCTCCTTCCCCTTTGTCAGGTCATCAGCCATCATGGTTTCTCTTTTCACTGCTACACTAATGACACAGCTTTGTGTAAAGGCCACAGGTGCAACCCTGCCTTCATAGCCACCAGTATCCAAATCAAAACTCACTTGTGTAGAGGTCATAAATGTATGAATGGAGCACAACTTTCTCCAACTCAACAGCTCCAAAACTGGAGTCATTCTTTTGGGCACTCCTCATCAGACCCAATCATCACCCATAACCAGCATCTCCTTTTTTGGTTCCAATATTCCTCTTTTATCAACAGTCATAAATCTTGCTGTAAAAATGGACCTCCAGCTCAGTTTTTAATCCATATCAAACACTTTTGCAAGTCTTCGTATCACCTACGGAACATTTCCCAAATCTGTCCCGTTCTCTCCCTCTCAGATGCCAAAAAAACTGGTCCATGTCTTTGTCCCCTCCAGACTGGACTACTGCAACACACTTCTCATCAGAATTTCTAGCAAGAGCCTGTGTCACTTCAGCCTCTCAGTCAGCAACTGAAGAACCTTCAGCCTCTCTGTAGGCAGCAGAGACAGGAGTCTGTTGAGATCCTTCATAGGCTCCAGGCTGTACAGCAAGAGTGGGCAACTCCAGGCCTTGAGGGCTGGCGTCTTGCAACTTTTAGATGCGTCTCTGCTTCAACACACCTGAGTCAGATCACAATGGCAGGTAAATGGCAGGATTCTGGAGAACTTGACTACTTAGGAGGTGATTTGTGGAGAACTATAAATAACTGGGTGTCCACATTAACAAAAGACTGGATTGGGTCAAGAACACTGACGCTGTGTACAGGAAGGACCAAAGTCGCCTCTACTTTCTGAGACAGCTGAGGTCCTTCAACATGTGCTGGACTTTGCTCAGAATATTCTGAGTCTGTGACAGTGCCATCCTGTATGCTGTGGTGTACTGGGGCAGGAGGCTGAAGGTGGAGGACACCAACAGACTGCACAAACTGATCCGGAAGGCTAGCAATGTCGTTGGAGTGGAGCTGGACTCTGACAGTAATGTCAGAAAGAAGATGCAAACCATCTTGGACAATGAGTCTCATCCACTGCATGACTTACTGGCCTGATATAGGAGCACTTTCAGCCAGAGACTCATTTTGCCACAGCAAATCATTTCTGCCTGTTGCCATCAGGCTTTACAATGCCCAACTCTGAGCTAATTAATGCAAATTCTCTCTGTACTCATTTATAGATTATTTATTGATTAACATATTTGCATGTGCATTTATTTATTTATATTTGGTTATTTTGAACTCTCATCACTCTTAGGTATACATTTTATATATTTTCTAAATGTTGTCTCATATGGTTATGTTTGTGTTATTGATATTTATTACCACAGATGGAGTAGCTTGCCAATTTCCCCTTGGGGATCACCAAAGTATATTCTATTCATCTATTTTATTGAAGTGTGTTGAACCAGGGAGATATCTAAGAGTTGAAGGACACCGGCTCTCAAGAATTGGGGTTGCCCACCTCTGCTATACAGCTTCCTTGTGGATTCCAGGCTGCACAGCCTTCTCGTGGTCTCCAGCCTCCTGAGCACCATAGTTAGAGCTCCATCATGGGTTTTCTCCCCCAGAGTCAGAGCCCCTCTATGGGCCTTTCTCGTTTCCTTAGCCCCTCCGTGGGTCCCCGGTGTGTCTATGTGGGTCTATGCAAGCAAACCAGAAAGAAAACCTTTTGGACAGACTTGAATGGTGACCTGAACGTGATGCACTGTTTCATAAGTATGATTCAAGGATTTTTTTATTGTCATACCACCTAGCTAGCTCGTGGCACAAAATTTGGACTCGGGTCCCAGATCAAGAAATCCGCCACACAGAAAAATAAATAAATAAAGCAATTTAAGTGAGATATATATATAAAGTAACGTGTCTGTGTGTACATAATCTAGGGGAAAAAGCTGAATTTGGTGCAGCCCAAGTTCAGGAGTCTGACGGCTGAAAGGAAGAACTGTACCTCAGCCTGATGGTTTTGCTCTGGATGCTCCTCAGCCTCCTGCCTGAGGGGAGCGGCTGAAACAGTCTGTGTGCAGGATGGGTGGAGTCCTACATAATGAGGCGTGCCCTCTTTCTCCATCGTGCTGTGTAGAGGTCTGAGGTGGAGGAAAGGCTGCTCCCCACAGTCGTTTGTGCAGCCACCCTCTGCAGATCCATCCTGTCAGAAGTAGTGCAGCTGCTGTGCCACACGGTGATGCAGGTGCAGAGAACACTCTCCACCACACTGCAATAAAAGCTCCTCAGGACTGAGTTGCCAGTGCTGAGGGTGATGGAGGAAGAGATGGTGTTGTGGATCCTGACAGTCTGAGGTTTGTTGGTCAGGAAGTTCAGAATCCAGTTCCCCAGTTTGGAACTCAGTCCATTAGAGGAGAGCTTCTGCACCAGAGTCTGTGGGATGATGGTGTTGAAGGCTGAGGAGAAATTCAGAAAGAGCAGACGGATGTAAGAGTTTCTGCTCTCCGGGTGGGTGAAGGCAGTGTGGATCACCGATGAAATGGCATCAGCTGTGGAACTGTTCGTCCTGTGAGTGTACTGATGGGGTCCACAGTGATGTCGATGGAGTCCTTTAAGTGATTCATGACTAACCTCTTGAAACACTTTATGACTACCAATGTTAAGACTATAGGTCGGTAGTCATTCAGGCTCATCACTGTCTAGCACTTGGGGACAGGGACAATAGTGACGGTCTTTAAGCGGGTGGGCACAGATGACAGTAACAGTGAGGTGTTGAAGATCTCTGCCAACACCTCAGACAGCTGATGTGCACAGTCCCTCAGTTCTCGTCCTGGGATGTTGTTGGGGCCTGGAGCCTTACGGGGGATGATTTCACACCTGCTGTGGTCACACAGAGAGAGGGATGTCACAAGGTGCTGGTATTAGTCTAGTGCTGAGGGAGATGTTAGGATCCTCAAAGCGGGCATAGAACTTAAGTGCATCTGGCAGTGAGATGTCCCTTGGGCATTGTGCATGCCTGATATTGTAGTTAGTGTTGCACTTGATGCCCTTCCACATGCGCCGGGGGTCATTGGTGGTGAAGTGACTTTGAATTTTCTGGGTGTCTGTGGCTTTGGCCCTCACAATGCCAGCAGCCAGTTCTTTCCTCGCTTTTCGGAGTGTTGATGCCTCACCTGTCCTGAACGCAGTGTCCCTAGCTTTCAGCAGAGCTCTCACCTCAGCATTCAGCCAGGGTTTCTGGTTTGGGTAACGGGTTACTGTCCAGGTGGTGGTGACATCATCAGCACACTTGGAGGTGAAGCCAAGAACAGAGGAACAGAGGAGGTGTATTCCTCCAGGTCCACCTCTCCTTGATAAGTAGCCACCTCTCTGAAGATTTGCCAGTATGTGCACTGAAACAGTCCTGGTACACATAGGCTGCATCCCTGGGCCACACATTGACTGTCTTCGTTGTTGGCTTTATCCGTCTCATCAGCAGATGATATGCTGACACCAGCAGGATGGACATATGGTCGGAGAGGCCAAGATGGTGGTGAGGAAGAGCTCTGTACGCAATGTTAGATTACACACATTCCAGAGTGTTGTCTCCCCGTGTAGGAAAGGTGTCATGCCGGTAAAATTTGGGCAGAGTGTCTGTCAGTTTCACGCGGGTAAAGTCCCACGCAACCACGTAAAACGGGTGTTTCATCTGCAGTGAGCTCATAGTGTCATGTAGCTCGTTGCGGCACGCTACATGCTTCGTTGCCATTAGCACCTGGCGAGATCTAAACAATGGTGATGAACACCGCAGTAAACTCCTGAGGCAGATAGTACGGCCAGCATTTTACTGTCATAAGTTCTATCGCCTCAGAGCAGCAGCTTTTAACCAGTCCAAAGTTCATACACCAACCTTCATTCACGTACATACAAAGTCCTCCCCCTGTGTTTTTTCCGACCATTGGTCGCGGCCTGCTCAGAATAACTGAAGACCATTGATCTGGAAGTCTGAGTCTGGAATGGTGCTGTTAAGCCAGGTTTCCGTTAGGCAAAGAATGGCACAGTTCTTCATCTCAGCCTCAGATGTAACAAATACACTTTGTTATCCAGTGAGCGGACATTGACCAGAAACAGAGTCGGAACAGGTGACTTCCTGGCCTTCAGCTGGGCTAACGCACCTGCCCGCTTCTTCTGTTTTTGGACATAATATTTTCTTTTGACCATTGCTCCTTGCACCCTGCTGTGTCAGTCCATTGATCTGAGGAGCTGCTGACTCCCAAGTGCGGATTTCAGCCTCGGTGATATATATTAACAGCCGAACTGTCTCCAATGGCCATCAGTTCGGCCTCGCCGTACTTCAGCCGTAAAGTTGTCACTACACTCTTACCCAAAGCAGCCTCATAGATGTTAAAATAGAGTTTATCTGGGGAACTCGAGAAGACGTTGCACCTCTGCACGCCGCCATAGCAATTGATAATCAATAGGAATATGTGTGATTGAATGGAAGTAACTTCTTTGTAAAGTGCTTTGTGATATTTGTTGTGACTTGATACTATTTAAACTGAAATGAAATAAATTGGAAAAACAAAGTTTGTCATCATTAGAGGCTAAATCTATCCAGACATATTAAGATGCAATTTGCCAGCTTGAAGCATAATGGATGCCATCCCACAGCAGTGAGCACTCATAAAGAGCAACAGCAACCAACTGTTGTAGTTGGTTGAGGTTTTACCACAGTTATGCTGCCAGTATGTTTTGTTTCTTCAAGTTCAAACATCCCATCCCATACACCACACCAAATAGGGGCATTGGCAGAGGAGATGTTTTTCATAGGCACAACCCACAGATTAATTTTCCATACAAATGTGCCACAATCTAAAGAGAAGTAAACAGACTTTCCAACAGTGAAAAATGTTATTGCGCAGCAACAATAATGATATACAGTCAAATTTTGCACCTTTTTGCACTAAAAAATTACAATAATGTAAAATAGAGAAATTACTGGCTGCATTGAACAGCTAAACCTTGACAAAATGATCTGTTACTTTAAAAATAACTGCGTAAGTAAAATAGGTATGGAGAGTTTTTGCACTCAGAGCCTTTGTTTATCCATCCGATTCTCCAGGGTTCCAAGTGTGCAGTCCCATGCCCAGCTGGGGTATATGGAGTAAACTGTTCTGCAACCTGTAAATGTAAGAATGGAGTAGAGTGCTCCCCTGTTGATGGATCCTGTTCCTGTACACCAGGTGAGGAGAAAGGGACAGAAGAGATGATGGTAATGAGAAAAAAGAAAGAAAGGCTTATGGAACAATGACCAGTGAATACATGATTCATGCATGGTGTGTTTATTTCTGTGCTGCCCTGGAATCGAATGACAACCTGTTCAATGTGTACCCCGCCTCTGCCCATTGACCGATAAGCGTGTTGGATCACAGCACCATCAACACACCATCTGTGTTGGATCACAGCTCAATCACTTTAGTAAATATATTGCAAGACCAAAATTTGCAGGTGAAGTTAGTAATATTTCAACATTCTCATTTTATATTCATAGGAAAGATTATTTTTCAGGTAACTCTGACAATTTGAATGGAGAGAAAATTAGCATATTTAAAAACAGAATAAGGAATTAAAAGTCAGTGGTTAGATGACACAATGATCCAATTTAAATTGTAAGCCCAGTTCTCCCAAGATTGGGACCACCCTCCCATTTCAGTGATGTACACAATGGCTTACTTTTTTCTGGATCCCAACAAACGTCCGCATATCCATCCATTTTTTTCACTTATCCAGAGTTGGGTCGTGGGGGTAGCAGCCTAAATAAGGAGACCCAGACTTCTCTCTCTCTAGCCACTTGGGCTAGTTCCTCAAGGTTTCCTCCAGAAAATTTGCTAATTACGGTGTTTCAAGCGCCTGGGCAGTCATTCTTCCAGTAGCCCCTCGTGTTTTTGAGTTAAATAATGTTTAAAGTTGACAGGAAATTTGAAAATATTCCTTGATGATTGTGTTATTCAAAGATTGGATAACACCTTAACACCAATTATAAAGTCTTAAAAAAAATTAACATTTTAAAAAGACTGAAATAAATAAGCAATGCTTAGTCTGGTGGGGGCACAGGTAAAGACTGGTAGCCCGCCAGACTTATAACACACTGAGGGAAACCCTGCTCCTAACACTTGGGCAGGATTTCAGCTGTTTTATTGTGGTGTTGATAGGAAGAGAAGTGGAATAGGGGTAGTTCTAAAAGGAGCCCTTTGGCAAGTAAAGTAGTCGAGATGAAAAGAGTAGATAGAGTGATTTGTTTGAAGGTAAAAATTAATGGTAATTAATTTAATAATGTCAGTTGTTATGCTGGGATGTGATGTATATAGACGAGATAGAAATTCTAGAAGGACATTGATGAAGTGATGGAGTATTCCTAGGGAAGAAAGAGTGGTGTTTGGAGCAGATCTGAACAGACATGTTTGTAAAGGATGATAAAGTGGTGGGAAGGTTTGGTGTCAAGGAATGGAAATTTTATGATGGATTGTGTTTTAAATATTTTGCTTTTATATGTGTCAAAACCCATAAGCAAAAGGCTTTGTAAAAACAATACTTTTCAAGAGTGAGTGCTTTCCTGCAAGTTCCAAACCCGATAATAATTACTTGCAGTTCTAGTTCCTTTAAATATGTCTAGATGATTGGATTGATTTGTAAAGTATGGAAGCCCATTTCTGACACTCTGTTAAAATAAATAAATAAATAAATAAAAATGATCTCTAAATAATGAGATAGTATCTCGAAATTTTGAGATAGTATCTCGAAATAATGAGATAGTCTACACAGGCTCAGGACGTTTGGAGACTGTGGAGGTTGAACCCCCCTTTGAAATTGGTTCAGTCCACCTGTACCGGTTTGACTTTACCGTCGGTCGTGCCTGCCGCCTGTAACCACCCAGCCATAGACATTTAAGAAATAAATACATTTTGAATATAGTGTAGAGTCTGTTTATGATTTGCTGTTGCACTTTAAATAAATTGATTGGCCATAATACTGAAAAATATATATATGTCAAGAGTAGTGACAACATTTGTAATCTTATCAAATTAATACAAACTGCAAACAATAGCATATTGGTAGGAAAACTGTCACAAATGGTTATCTGTTAGTAATAACATAATTAAAACATTGCTCCCAGATTCTTGTTGTTGTTGCTCAATAAGAGAGGCCACTTCTGCAACATCTGTCTTATTTTTTCTACTCCAAAAGCGCTTCTTTCAAGATTAGTAAAACCACTTCTGAAGTATTGCTCAATGATATTATCAATATCCATTTCTTTCTGTCAAGTTGAGCATATGTGGGGGACCAGTTGCTGGAGATTTTGGATCTGGGAGCTCCCCTTCCACTGAAGTGTGACTCTATTCTCTTTTTACTAATGTTAAGCTCAGTTATGAACAGGCGCCGAGGGCAGCTGGGGTCCTAGGTTTTTGTATGTTGTTTTGAACAGGCGCTTAGGGCAGCCCGGGATCTTAAGTTGCTATGTTTCTAAGTTTCTGTATTGTTGAAGAAGAGAAAAAAGGAAAGTAAAGAAAAGTAAAAAACCACCGCATGTCTCAACATCATTTTTGTGTTCGAGTGTGCAACACATATCTCAAATTATAGGGCCAACTCAAATTATCTCATTATTTTGAGTTACTATCTCATTATTTCGAGATACTATCTCATTATTTAGAGATTATTTTATTTTTTTTAACAGAGTGGCGGAAATGGGCTTCCATAGTAAAGCACCTTTTCATTTGAAATGAATCTGCACATTGTAAATAAACTTAGCTGATCTGAATTGTGTCCTCTGAAGTAACTGCAATGTAACTGTGTGTGGGCAGGTCACTGTGACAGTGTGTGCGCAGAAGGATGGTGGGGGCCAAACTGTTCGCTGCTGTGTAATTGTAAGAATGGGACCTCCTGTTCTCCAGACAAAGGAACCTGTGAGTGTGCACCTGGATACAAGGGCATCTTCTGTCAGAAAAGTAAGGACATTATTAGCATCTCTGAACACTACAAGATCATCGTAAAACATTGGACAGTTTTTTTTTAGTTTTTTTTTTAAACAACATGTTTTTAAATCCTTCCTTAAGTGAATGTGAATCATTCACTTATGGTCAGTATAAAGTAGACCTGCAATGCTTTGGTGTGAATTCCTGGTTATTGTAGCTCCACAGATCCCTGGTTTACCTCTGTTCTGAGGTGTTTTTGAGCAACTCGTTTTGCTTCAGTCTTTTTAAATGTGAATGAGACACTTCATGGAATGGGTCTCCTCTCCTCTGATTGTTGGTGAAGGTATTGTGTTGAACGCATTACTGTGTGAGACTGGCTGCAGTGCTGAGGAATTGAGAGAAGCTAATGGCGTCTAATGATCGATCTTGGTGCTCAGTGAGGACAGACAGGCTGCAGATGAGTAGCAGAAAAAATAAATTGGTAGATTTATCACTAATTGTTGTTTTGAAGAAAAAACTCACTGAGTCTTAAAAATCCATAAACATAATCCCAAAAAATAAATAAAAAACTCGAAGCTTATACACGAAGGAGATAAGTTGACCACAGTGCTTATTTTTTCCTGAACACATCCTCACCCACCCCCTCTGCTTATCCCTTCACTCGGTCGTGTCTCTTGGCTCCGCCACCTTTGCTGGAATTTTCCCAAATTTGCCATGGGTGGGGTTTAGCTTTCATTAGCTTTCAGAGGTTGGTCACAACATGCTTTCAAAAGAATGGCTGTTGATTTTATTAGTTTGGTTTTCTATTAAAATCTGTTTACATAGATTGTTCCTATATATAGATTGATATAGAGATATACAAAGATCGATAGTTGACTAGTAACAGAAAACATATATATATATATATATATATATATATATATACATATATATATATATGGTAAGGGCGAACCAACCAGACATTGTCGTGGTGGATAAACAACAGAGGAAAGCCGTTGTGGTGGATGTAGCAATACCAAGTGACTGCAA